>JADRCC010576601.1:0-24996 GCA_019843855.1 Hylomyscus alleni
GGGTATAGAAATATTATAAGAGGCAGAGGGTTACGAGCATCATGAAATGCTGCCTTCTGGACATGGCTATCACAATTATGAAGACACATTAACTGTAACTGGAGCTATTTGCACAAAACCTGCTCTATCTCTGTCTTTCTGTCTCTGTCTCTGTCCCTCTCTCTTTTTCTGTCTCTCTCTGTCTCTTTATCTCAGTATAGGATGGGAAATGGTTGGCTAAGGAGGGTGTGGGGAGGGGTAAGAAAAGGCAATGGTAAACATGATCTCAGTGCATTCAGTACATAATTATCAAAATTAAATATTTTTTAATGCAGAAACCACTCTAGGTGCTCTGAATAGAGTGCTTTTCTTTCCTTAGTAGCTTTCTTGAGACAAGGATGTTAGTAGAAAATAAAATAACTCCTGGAAAAAAGTGGCAATAAGCTTTGAACAATAGTTGTACGGTTTTACCCTTGATCCGTAAACCCAGAATTTGGTAGGCACTGAAGAGGCAGATATT
Source organism: Hylomyscus alleni (assembly GCA_019843855.1). Lineage (NCBI taxonomy): Eukaryota > Metazoa > Chordata > Mammalia > Rodentia > Muridae > Hylomyscus > Hylomyscus alleni. Next base: position 500 of record JADRCC010576601.1, read on the forward strand.
AAAGTCTAACCTCTACTCGCAGGGAACCTAATCTAGTTGAGAAGATGAGGCATAAACACGTGTTGCATACAGTCATAGCTCAGTTGTATTACATATAGCCCAAGGCAAGATACAAAATGCAGCAAAGCACGGAGATAAACACTGACATGTGCACGGGTGTGCAATGCAAACACAGTCAAGAATCATTAATGACACAGTGGAAATGGAGCTGATATTGGTCCAACTAAGTAATCCTTTCATATGCTGAAATGCTACTTGGTCCTTTTTATGGATTTTACTTTATGCTATTTTAAAAATAATTTTGAAGTTAAAAAATACGAGGAAAGAGGATACTCTCTTTTGTGAAAGACTTGAGGCATAACTTTAAATGACTACAAAACACAATTTAACAAACAATTTAACCTGAAACCTCGTCGTTTCAGGGTTCCTGTGAAAACTGTCTGAATAGATTCAGTAAAGACATTGGAGGAGAGAAGGCAAAGCCCAGAGTTCATGGGACCATGGTTTCCTGAATCAGTCTCTGTGCCTTGTTTTCCTTCTTCAAGTATGATAGGAAAACAATGACTACACTCAGCAAGAATGCAGAAGAGCAAGGAAAAATATCAATAGTGTTAAAAATAGAGGTAACTTATTATAAAAGATGCCAATGTAGTACATTCATAAAATGATTTAAATCACTGTATCAAACATTTTATATAAAAATATCATAGAGAAAGGTTGGATTCTTGTTGCTGTTATTATTGCATCGTTTGGTTGAGTCCCTTACTGAACTCCAACTTTTATTTGAACCTGAAGTGACAGTGAAAACTGTGGGCTACTTGATAATCCCCATGAAGATGACTAAAACGTTTTTGTGGAAGCCTCGCAGACTGAACCCATTTAATTTAGAATAGTTCTCATACCAGTAGAAAGAAGCAGATGTTCCCAAGCAAATACACTTGGTTTAGTATACTTTACATTGGATTTAATAGACAGATGTTTTGACTATGACATGGCAAGACAAGGATTTGCAATGGTGGATTGGAAAGGTTTTATCCATAAAAGTAATTGTTCTTGCATTACAAAGTGCAGGATTTACATGTGGAAAATGTCAGCTTATTGCAGCATCTCATGATGGATCGTGTTACCACAAGCCATGGAGTTCACTAGGCATAGAAGTAAGTAACTTTGGTGGGGCCCTCTTAATAAGCATTACATTGGGAAGGGCATGGAATGATATCCTCAAATCTAGAATCATTCGAGTTATGTAGTTAATCCTTGATTATACACATTTGGAATTATGTGTGACCTTCTTCTCCATAAGAATGTGACTTCTATCTATGGTATTCCATGAAGTAAAGGCAATTTCTACATGATAACCACTATGCAGGCAGATTTACAAATAGTCTATTTTATCTTTATGGAAATTACTAGAAACATGTCAGGAAAATGATGCAGAGAAACATCACCCTGTTAATAACTAGTAAGAACAGAAAAATCTATGTTTCATATTATATTCTCCTTCTTGTCTTTCAAGTAAAGGAGCTCACTCAAAGACTGAAAATGAAAGTGTCTGCTATGGATAGTGTGTTCTCAATAAGCACTTGTAAGGAAAAAGTGGCACTCCATTCCAATGTCAAAGATAAATTGTATTTGGATTATACACATGACAATGGATAGAGAAATGGAAGTGATTTTCTTAAGAGTCTCTGTGTTTATACTTTCTTTTGAAATAGCCAACTTCATCTTTCATCCACTTTAAAGAACATAGCTAAATAAAGACAGAATCCTGGGTAGAAAGGCACCTTTTGGATGAAAATCCAGATTTGTGGGTCAGACGTATTTCTTGTGGAGATCCATCCAGGAACCAAATGCTTTGTTAACGTCTCTATGGAGACTGAATAGATGGCAAATGTGGCTTTGTATAGAGAAGGTATCTTTATCAGTCTGTGAACCCTTGACAAGAAATTATGGCAACAGATTAAGCCAGCCGTCGCCTCTGCCTCTCCCAGGTACAAATGTAGGTTTTGGCAGAGTGAATGTCAATGTAAGCATTTTACTGTGTTTTCTTGTTCAAAGGAGTGTGGGAGAGATAGCACAGCTAAGATTCCTTAGTGCTCTTGAGGATGACCTGGGTTCAGTTCCCCGTATCCTCATGTTGACTCACAAACATCTCTAACTCAGCTCCAGGAGGTCCAGTTGCTCTTCTGACCTTCATGGGCTCCTGTCCAAACACTGTGGCCACAGAAATACTCAAAAACATAGACATATATGCACATAAAATTAAGCAAATACCTTTATATTTAAAAATATCAACACAAGAAGAGAAGAAGCAAGGCCTGGATGTGGCTCATGTATTAAAATGACCTGGAAAACTTTATTAAAATAGAAACTCATATGTTCTTCAACCAAATTTTAGGAGCTTTCAAATGGTTAAAGCAGAGATTTGGATATTTTTTAATACGGAGATAATATTAGGACTCATCTCTCCCTGGAGGATGGGGAAGAGGTTAGTCTCTATTAGTGTGAATAGTTAGTGCTTTTTTGCCTTTATTATAAGCATACTTACTAATGTTAAGTTTCCTATGAAACTTAATTTGACCTCCTAACAATTGTTGGACGCCCTTGCTAACTTTTATTGGGGCTGTGGTGCATGCACCAAGAGACACGAAACAGGAAAGACATTGTCACATCTTGGCAGCTAGAGATGGTTTGTCTTATCACTGGGTCTCTCGAAAGCTGGCTGTAAAGATGCCTGATTGGTGAGAAGTCGCTTTTAGTTGTCCATGGATGTGCTTGTTTGCTAACACAGTCAACCAGCCAGACCTATTACCCTTACGCCAGCACCAGCGGTCTTGAAACTCTGCAGAATCCCTTAAAAAAAAAAATACATACAGTGATCGGATCTGATAGGTCCATCTCCTGAAGGCACAGTCTCAGCTAGGAATGCTTCCAATAGTTTGCACCAGACTATTAGATATCAGAAATCTGGCCGAACTCTAGGTGACCTTGAAGCTATCTCCTCATGAAGAGCGTATCTTATGGTAATCTGGGGGTGGGAGTGAAGGAGCAAGGGGAGGGGCTTTGATTGGAGTAAGTACAAGCCTCCATTTGTGCCTCAGGTCTCCTGTGATTCCTCTAAAGATCTGGCCTCTGACTATCTATGCAGGGTGCTTAGGTACTTCGTGGCTCTTCTCCAAACACTTTTGTGTTTCTTCCCTTGGTGTTGCAACCCAGGCCCAGTGAGAGGTTTCTCTCAGGCTGTCACTTCTTGCTACTTTAAGCATGGATTGAACCTGGTCCCTCAAATTAAAACATGAGCCACGGCAGACGAGTCAACAGAGCAGTAGTCCCAACAGAGGCAGTGATAGCCCAAGTTCTGAGGGCGGCACAGTAGCCAACCAATTGTCAGTGAAGAAGCAGCTACTAGGCAACCACAGCAGGAAAAGCAAGGGTTCTGGAAGCAGAGAACCCGCTAGAGAGTTAACACCAAAGACAAATTAAAAGCCATATGTAGACAAAGAATAGAACCTGTTGGCCTTGGTTACCAGAAGAGTTGGAGACAACTGTCCCATCTTTAGGGCCGAGACCTATAATACTAGCTACTATTAGACGCTTTAATCTGTTAAACCCTGACTTCTTAGGTCAACATGAGACTTAAGGACCTTGACCACCAAAGCCTGCATGAGGACGGTAAAGCTAAACAGGGTGATGTGCTGTTGCTCTTGCCTGCCACTGCCATAGATACCTACCATCAAGACTGCTAGACACAAAGGCTACCCAATACCAGCACATGAAGTTTTTGCATAATTTCTGAGCACAAGGACCCTGGACAGCTGATTAGCTTTTCTAGAAGATTCCCGTACACATTCTCACTAATTCTAGATTTTAGATCATCCTAAATGCCAGCTTCCCATGACTAAAATACCAAAGAGAGTCGTTCCTACATTTCTTTTGTGGCTCCCTATGCCTCCTTCCAATGTTGTTGGAATATGCTTCACTTGTCATAGCACTAGTTATATCTTAAATCTGTATGGAGTAACTATTTCCTTTGGATTATAGCATTCTTTGTGGAAGAAGGGGAATGGGCACCCAGCTTAAGAAACTCATAAGAAGCAGTATTCTTAAAACTCCTCACTGAATTTGTATAAGCCAGAAAGAATTCCTTGGGGTGGAGGGTGTGCCTCAGTATTGTAGCCACTTATAATTTGTACATAAGATTCCATGGTATGGCTTTCATGTGTGGGGTGACAACTTTTAGTGATGAAGTTTCTGGAATCATCCACAATCCTGTAAATAGTAACCTCATTGATAAACCCAAGAGCTACTCTGGGTATATCATTCTTGTATCTGTCATTGTCCTCCCTACCTAGGTTGAATAAAAATACCTCAGGAAAATCAGCAATCTAGAATGTCAAAAATGGATACAACCTGTTGACTCCAGTCCGCTTTTTTGTGCTCCTCAGCAGATGTGCCAACTTGTGACACTGTAGAACCTTTAGGAGGTAGTCTGGCTGACTGAAGCAGGTTGCTAGAGGAGGGTCTTGAAGGCTAGAACCGGTTCCATGATGTGAAGAACGAATGCCCATCATATGCCCTCCTCTGCTATTAAATAGTGCTGCTTTTCCATCCCTCTGGAACCATGAGCCAAAATGAATCTTTCCTTTCATAAGCTGTTTCTGTAAGCATGGTAACAATCAATAAAATCCTATCTTACATACCTTTTTCTTGTGCAAGTCAGGATGGTTGGTCTGTCTTAGAATCTGTAATCGTGAACTCTGGCATGTGGTATGGTCATGGTCTCACCTGGACAGAAATAATACCTAGCTCATAAGATTATTGTTAAAGAGATTAAAAAATATCACATATACAAAAGTATTTAGAATAGCATCTGATACAGATCAGCCAAATCATGTTTCCTATTATTAGCTAACTCAAAATGTGTCCTCTTGTCACCATTGCCTGAATGATCTCTTGGCCCCCTTTATCTCTTTGAAGCTCATCATCTTTCATCATCATGATTTTATTACTTAAATTTTGTTTATATTCTGTTGTTTACTACTAGTTTCAGATGCTTTTTTTCTAAGAAAATGATGTTGCTTTTTAGGGCGGGGTCACTATCTTATTTATACTTCCCATAGCTCAGGGTGAAATAGCAACACACACGAGTTCCCAGCTATCCAAAGGGTGATGAATGTATTGTAAGGATATTCTTGAGAACAAAAAGCGGGTGATGAGTGTTCCAGAAAAATGGAAAGATGAAAGAACACAAAGAAGAAAGGAGTCAGGGATGACAGATAGCCAAGAGCTGGAGAAAGGAAATCAGCTGAATTCGCTGAGGAGAGATTGACATTAAAGTACTGATTTTCATCTGGCAGAATCTGGTAGGAAGGCGGACTTAAAATTTCTAAGTGGGTGAGCAGGGCTGAGTTACTTAAGTGCAGGGTCACCTTCCCTACACTAAGGATAGACTTCTCTGCTTCACACCTAATACCTGGACATGAACAAGAACACAGGAGTCACCAAAAACAAAACAAACAAACAACAAACAAAAAAACCAAAAACTATGAGAGTTTAAGATAAAGTAAAGGTGTGAATTGTGTACCACATTATTGAGATCTGACTCCTCTCCTGGTGAAGTAAAATCTCAAGTTAGTTCTTTCACCAGTTTTTACTGGCTGAAGCCAGCCTCAGGAGCCAGTCTCATTTGGAAGTAGTGTCAGCCTTAATTTGAGCCACAACATAGGGCCCAAACAGCTAGAAATTTAATAAAATCTTCACTTGTTTATTTCCTTCCAACAGAAAGAAATACTAATATTTACTTCTGTGGTTGCCTCTGATTTAGAGTTTTAGTGTCCTGACACTTGCACAATGAAGCTTGAAGCCTTCTCCTTCTTTGTATGCTTGTTAGTGAATAGCACGAGAAGGGTTGCTGTACCTTTAGATCTTATGTCCTTACTTTTGTGGCCCATGTAAACAGCTGTCTGTCGGTCTGGGGCTGCACAGGAGGCTCTTGCTTGCTTACTCCGGAGTGTCTGCCTCATCTGCAAAATGAGTGAAATAAAAAACCCAAGTCAGAAAAAAGACTGTGGGAATCTGAAAGACACACTCGGGCCACCAGTAACTGGAAGCTCCCTCTGTTTACATGTTCCTGCCTGTCACTGCACCGGTGCCATCTAATCCCTTCTTATTTGCATTTTACTTATTTTGTATTAAAGTCACTTTTAAGCTGTGTCTTCCAAATGTATCTGTGATTTCCTAACTGTCTTAATAATGTATATGTATTAAAACTATAGCAACAAATTTCCTTCAGTTTGGGTTTTGTTAAAATAGTTTGACAGACAATTCAAACACATTCATCTGTATTTAAAAACTTGATCTGATTAAACTTGGTTTTCACATCTTCCATTTGCCAAAGTGTGTGTTTCATCGTGTGGCTATTTTTTGTTTTTGTTTCTCTGTTTGTTTGTTTGTTTTGATTTTTTTTTTCAGTGTTGGAAAAGCTGGTTTGAGAAGAAGGCTCAGGACCAACCGAAGCCTGGCGTCTTCTGCCCCAAGATGAAGGGACTCACTCACTGAAGGCTTAGAAATGGGGTTTAAGCAAGCATGCATGCTAAACAAAGCATGCCATCATTTTATTTTACAAGTTATGGGTGTGCTTTTAATAAACTCACCGTCCCGCGCGCGTGCGCGCGCACACACACACAAACACACGCACGCACACACAAAGCAATAAATAGATTTGTTCAGCTTAAACCGGCATACAAAGAACTTGGAAGGTAGGAGGAAACATCTTTAACACCTCTCAGGCACGGGAAGGTAACTTCACACTTGAGCCTCATGTCAAGAATGTGTGATAACAATTTGACAGGAAGTAAGTGGATTCTGTCCCAGGCCTTGCAGGGAGATGACCCTGGAGCATAATGGTGTGATCTGCAGGCCCTTAGCTTCCTGCCCAGCAGGGGGTAGCCAAGTGCCAGCAACCGGGAAGCAATTCAGTCCGGCAGGAAACAGCCCACCAGCCAGAAACAGCCCTCCGATTGTAGAAGCCAGCTTTTCTGGCCAACGCCAAAACATGAATTATTTGTTCCAAAATAGCCACTCATCCAAGGCCTAGAGCTTATGGAACTGGAGCTTGGGTGACTGTGTCCCTTGGGAAGAGATTTTTAAAAAATAAAGATAAGTCATTATTTACTTGCCCAAGACTTGAGCTGAATATTGGTGGGCTGTACAGGCAGGAGGATTTCATTCTCCTGTGTGAGTCTTCTTTGTCTCCCCCAGTGTGCTAAGGGTGAGAGTTTCCACAGATGTGGATAGGCAGGTCTGGCCTGCTGCCCTGGCTCTCTGAGTGCATGGCTGCTGATGGGAGAGCTTAGCCACTGTCACAGGACATCTCCCCAGAGAACCTGGGAGCCAGCAGGTGACAGGGCTGAGGAGCCAAGGAGATGACCGACAGGTGAGAAGGCAGGGGAAGAATTCTCCAGTAGGAAGAAGGGTGTGTGTTGGGAGTGGGAGTGGATGTGGGGGTGGGGGGTGGGGAGGGGCTGAGGGGTGATGCAGAAAGGAGCATCCTCCTGCTGTCTGCCTAGCTGCTGCTCCAGCTACTCTCTGACTGTCCTGCCCACTCAGAATGGGTCCTCCTGGCCTTCCCATACTTACCTTGTTGCTTCCTGCTCAGGCCATTTTCCGTTAATGCTGCTTTTCTTTGTTGTTGTATTTTTTTCCCCCCATTTCAATGAACCCTCACATTATGGGTTTCTGTTGTCATTCTAACCTCTAATACACAACCATTACGTCTTATCTCGTCTTCTAAATTACTTCAAAATCCAATTACAAAGCCCTCTCTCCTCCAAGAGCACACAACTCTCCACATTACTGAAATGTTGGGCTTTGCTTTGTCTTTCTAAATTAATAATAGCTACCATTTTCCGTCTGTTCTTTCCAAGGGATTCGGTTATATCACCACACAGATTTCCAAAATGCAGATTATGATTCTTTTGCATTTTTGCTGGGCTACGAAAAAACCTAAAGATAATTTCCCAAATATTCATAAAAGATCTGTCAGTTTTTAGAATCAACTTTTTGAAACTCAATCTCTAAAGAAGATAGCATTTTAAAATCAGTTAAAATTTAAATTAAATCAGCCAGAATTTCACCCTTGCTTTACATTGCAGAAGCCAGTCTCTTTAGATATTTGAATAGGTCTGTTTGTTTTCATAATGATTTTAATGACATAGTGAACATTTAATTCAATCAAGGTCATTGTAATTTTCTGGAATCTAAGGGAAATGGTTGTCTTAAAGGCAAATTTAAATTTTAGTGAATTATAAAATATTTTAGTAAAAGTGAATATGCCAAGAACATTTTAGGAAAAATTTTAACACATTGAGAATAGCAATTTTGCTTGTTTGTTTTGTTTTTGATTTTTCTGACAGAGGAGAGGCATAATTGTGACTCATATTTGGAAATTGCTTTTAGAAATGATTTTCAATTCAAATCTAAATTTAGCTTCAGGAATATTACTTGTTTAAATGTTTTATAATCACAAACATGAAACAGAATTGTAACTTTTTTCTTTCTCTGTTTTTGTGTTTGTTTGTTTGTTTCTTTCTTTCTATCTCTCTTTCTTTCTTCTTATTTTTATTTCCTTATGATAAGGTCTCACTATGTAGCTCTCATTGTCCTGTAACTAGGTATGATCAATCTGACCTTGAAGTCATAGTGATCTACCTGCCTCTAGCTCTGTAACTGCTTTTTTTTACTTCCAAATTCTTTTAGTTTTGTGCAGAGTGTATTTGACAAACCTAATGCACCCAATTACTTAATGACAAAATATTCTTGTATAATAATAAAATATAGAGTTCATGAGTTCCTTCACTTTTAACTTGTCACAATGTAAAATTTGAACTTGTAAATTTCTTAAATTCAAACTTTGGCTAATCATGCTAAATAAAATATTATAAAATGCTAAGGAGCAGAAGAATTCTATCCATATCATTGTTAACTAGGCATCAACTCAACATCTCTAGTTATTATAGCTATTTTGTATATTTATTATGCTCTAAAAATGGGATCTTTATCTCCATAAATATTAAAATATGAAAAGATATGTATGTGTTACATATAATACATGTATATATTTAAAATATTTTAGTTCCAATTAAGAATATTTCAGAGGCAAACGAAGGGGGAGGATGAATACGAAGCCCTTGGAATGTATAGGGCTGCCTGAGGTGGAGCAGAGCTAATCCCTGAATAGCACAAGCCTACACAAAGCCTAGGAACACAGACCACAAGTAATGGCTGAAATGAGAAAGTTCTCAGCAAGTTACAGATCATGGAGCGGAAAGCCAAAAGCTGCGCACAAACCAGATTTGTCTAGTTTATTACAAATACAGACATAATAAATATCTTTATGCAAAGGTAAATGAAAATTATGTATTTCATGTTTTCGTGTACTCACAAACCCTTTATAATCTTAATTTAATCTATTAACACTTCACCCATACTGACAAAAGGAAGACATTCCTTTTCCTCCCCCTTCCCTCTCTTCCCCCATTTAAAAAATATATTTTCAATGAAAATGAAATCTTAGCCAGAATCAATTTTTGTTATATCTCTGAAAGTCTCCATATTGCCTTTTCATTTCATCCTCAATGTCATTCTTAGTTTTTTCTTTGACAATATTTCAACAGGTAGCTGGACCTACTGTGTGTAGAAACATATGCACTCAAGTTTTTTGTTTTTTTTTAACCAGTATGTTCTTTCAGGGTGTCTAGGTTTTTGTTTCTAAATATTTATAACCTTTTAAAGATCTATGATTTTTAAAAAATTATTTAGACAAACTAGGTTCAAATTTACACAAGTCAAATATATAGATAGTCTTAAAGGGTTGACTTTATTTTTTAAATCCAGAACGCACTTTCTTCCATGTGTGAGTGCTACACGGCAATCTCAAAAGGGAATATCTAAGTTGACATCACCTTCTTTTGCATATTTAACGTAGCTCTATTTAAAAATAAATAAAGACTCTGACATATTGTCAGCTGATTACTGTATGGGATACATGACCATTGGATTCTTTAAGATAATCTATTATTTAAGATGTTCAGCAAATGAAACCTTAATTCTTTTTAAGATGCATGGCATTTAAAACAAGGTTATCTAGAAAATGAACTGTGAGCTTTTAGTGAGTAGGCCTTCATAAGCCTCTAGGACTTTGGCCACAGACGAAGCTGTGCCCACAATAGCAAACTTTTGAGGACCTCTTGCACGTCCTCGGGGCCAGCAAAAGCAGTGCAGCCTTCAGGAAGATGGACACAGAGGCACACAAGGAAGTTTAGCAGCCGCTGTTAAAAATTTAATGAGTAAGACAGAGCACCACACAGGGCTTCGCTCTGTTCTCCGCTGCTCCCTGTGCCTTGAAGGCTGGGTATTGGCCCGCTTTCCTGAATCACTAGATCATTATGATCTAAAATGGCAAAGTCCATGACTTAAAGTCAACACTATCTTTAAAACTCGTAGCAAAGTACAGTAATATGAAATAGCACAAAACATCACAGGATCACAGAGGTCTCCTCCTATTCAATTTCTCTCTTACAAGGGGGCAGTACTATCAAGTATATTTTTCAAACTGACTGTGTACTTCTCAGTTCATTCTGAGTAAATGATCTGTTATATTCAACTTCTTTTAAATAACTACTGATAAAAACATCCGGGTTCTAAATAAAATAAAATTTAAAGCTTTAGAAAAGAAGGCTTCAACTTTCTAAGATATCAAACAGTTCTTAGAAAGCACTGTCTTGGTCAGTTGGATGTGAGCGAACAGGTGAATTGGTCCCTTTAATCCACTGAGAGTTTACCAAGACAGGGATACAATCGCTGAGGTGAAAAGAGACCCATTGCCAGATATATTTGCCTTTGCAAACAAAAAGGCCCAAGACATCCACAAAACTCCAATGGCCCTTTCCCTATCTTTAAAAATCACATTCATACGTTTATTTTGTATGACATTTCAAAGCTTTTAGTGATCCTACTGATTTGAAAAGGCAACTTTTAGACACTAAACAAAATAGAGAAATAACATTTTCTTTGAATTGTCCAGGCACTATGAGAGGAAAAACTATTCGGAAAATGACCCTACCATCATGAGGATGGAAATACTATGGGACTCGAAATTAGGAGAAAAAAAAAAAATCCATGCAACAGTGCCTACTGGAAATGACTAGGAGACAAATCTCTCTCTCCCTCTTTTTTTCCTTAAAATAAAGTTCAAGGTAACATTTAAATGAATAATTATTTACCATTCTGTTAACCTCGAGCATGCGTGGCAGGCATCATCTATTAGCACAGCCGCTTTTTCTGCTTAGAATGGCTCATTAGCTGCTTTGTAGGTTGCACTGCTTTTAAGATTCAAATTCAGAATCTCTCCTGTTTTGCTGTTACATTTCTGGCAGGCGGCCAGCAGCAGATATGCATAATATTTCACTGTTAGACCTTGCAAACATCATATCCTGCTGTGCTAAAGAAAACATTGTCCCTTACCACATGAAAATAATCCATCACTTTTCAATCAGCACACAAAAAAAGCTCTACCTGTTTTTGCCATCAGACTCAAGAAAAATTAATGGCCCCAGTGTGAAAGGTGGACCCTCCATACATGATCCATTAAAGTACAAACTAATCAAAATATATCCAGCATCTGATTTGCTAAGCAAGAGGAAACAAAAGAGATGTAATGAAAGAACTAGGCCCGTCTAAGACCCACACGACTGTGTTCTATCAGTATTAACCTTATTTATTTTAAATGTGGACGGACATAAATAAAAGATCCTGAAATGAACCCATTGAATTCAATCGATTCTAGTAGACAGACACTCTGTATTTATCTAGAAAAGATGCTCAAAGATACTTACTGTGGATTGGAGGAAAAATTTTTTATAATAAAAATACCTTTGAAAAGTAAAAAAGGACAGGTTATAAATTCTCCTAATGGGTCATTAGACAAAAATAATACATTAAAATAAATGTTTTCCTTGGGAATAAAAATATCAGTATTTTGTCCACTTGTACATGCTTTTTAAAAATCATTTCTTGCTTTTGGGCAGGCAACACGAGTCCATGGGTAAAAACTCTCCCAGTCAAGCCCGAGGACCTGAGATCTATCCCCAGGACCCACAAGGGAAAGGAGAAAACTGACTCCTGAGGGTTGCCCTCTGACCTCTATTTATGGACCATGGCAAGCACGTGCATAGATACTAAATGAATAGAAATAAAAATGTAAAATAAAATCATTTAGTGCCTTTGGCAATGCTGATGTCATAATTACTTTTGAGGGAGTGAGGTGTGCAGACTTGTTTCAAGACTGCAAGATTTTCGCAGCAATAATTTAAACAGAAAGACGTCAACCGTTTGAGAGGAATGCCTACAGCCAAACAGCAATTCGCTTTGTAACTTTTTCTGATTAACATTAGAGTTGCTGAGTTCTCTTCTCTGACTCCCTCACCACTATTCATTTTGGATAATCTGTGTCATAGAGGTTAATGCATCTAATAAAAGTACTGATAAAAACAGACGTAGTGGGACATGGCTCTTTTATGAAGAAGGTATCCATATTGGTAACTGATTTGGAACTAAGAAATCCTTTCAATAATCTGATCATTTCATGTTCTAATAACAACACTGTTTTTAGCCGAAGTTCCGGGTTTTGTTTTTCTTTCTGCTCTCCCTTCCATTTCTTCTTAAAACCTTTCTTAGATTAGACCCTCAAACCCGTAAATGCACCACCATCTCCCTTCAGTTGAGGTCCACCAGAGGAAGCAACAGAGTTGGAGAGTTGTGAAAATCAGAGCCCACTGGTAAGCATGAAGAGACTGAAGCATGGAACTTTAATTTTTTTCTTTTAACCTAAGGTCACCCAGTTAAGGGATGAAGGCTAGGGTCTACTGAAAACCCAGTTTCATGCATCCTCATGAGTCCCTTGGTTCTTGTCTTTTAAACATTAATTTGCATGTATACAACATAAAGATCTGAAAATGTAGACACTGATTATGTGGGCCTAGGGCTGGGGAGAATGTTGAAGCAATCCCGTATGAAGAACTCTCTCAATAACCTTTGACATCTGACCCTGTCTCCCACTGACCTGTGTGAACATTCCAGTCTGGTTCACAGGAACTCACTTGACTAAATTTTGAGTGCTCTGCCCTCCCTCAACTTAGTTATGAATTCATTCCCTTTGCTATTCGTTATTGCTTTAAAATTGGATGTGTCTTTTTTTAGTTCCAGACTTGTAATTCCCAGATTCTTCACAAAGACCTCCGTATGACCAAATGTAAAATGATCTTTCTGTCTTATTAGCTTGGCAAACGAATACCTACATCTTAAGCAGCATGAAAAATAAGTATAGAAGTAAATAAATTGGCAACAGAGAATGAGGTCCATTAAGTTATAGGACAGATAAAGGAAAATCATGAAATCTATAGAATTACCATATTTTCTACTGAGGATAGTTTTGTGCTAGTTGAAGAAAATGAAGCATAGTGTATTATGGATTGTCATAATTTAAAAAAAATAAACATTTATCCAACCATGTTGAACCATTGTTGGCCATGTGGTCTCATTGGCCAACACCATCTCTACCATTTTAGCAGGAAAGAAGAAACTGGATATATGTAAAAGATGCATATGAAGTGTTTAATAATACTTTATTTCCAGAAAAAAGAGTCAGTATCTAGATTCATTCTGTCTATAGTGGTACCAGTCATAATCATAGACAGCATCCTAAAGTTCAGGCATAGAGGACTTATTAAAACCACAATTATTAGTTACAGCTTCATCAACTTTATAAGAGGGAGCCAAAGTAGAGAGAAGATGCAGCAAGCAAAGAAAGGAATTGAAGTAATTTTCTATAAATTCATCTTTTATGGAAAAGTCTCCATCATATGTGTCACTTAGGTACAAAGCCAACTCTCTTTATTTTTTGTGTCCAATATTTATTATATATTGTAGGCTTAGATTTTTCAATTGCTCACTGTATTAAAACTGCATGGATGTCTATTTTATTTGTTTGCTTGTTTGTTTGTTTACCTATTTTTAATTCTTTAATCTTTTTTAACAGTCCAGTCTTTTTCTCCTTCCTGGTCTGCCCTCTGATTGTTCCATATCCTACACCTCCTCCCCTAACCCTGTCTCCAAAAAGATGTTCACAACCCCTCATCTCCCACCCCCACACTACCAGTCCTCCCCACTCCCTGGGGCCTGAAGTCTCTCGAGAGTTAGGTGCATCTTCTCTCACTGAGGCCAGACCTGGCAATCCTCTGCTGTATATGTGTTAGGGGCCTCATATCAGCTGGTGTACGCTGCCTGGTTGGTGGCTCAGTGTCTGAGCAATCTCAGGGGTCCAGATTAGTTGAGATTGCTGGTTTTTCTATAGGGTTGCCCTCCTCAGCTTCTCCCAGGTTTTCCCTAACTCAACCACAGGGGTCAGCAGCTTCTGTCCATTGGTTGGATGTAAATATCTGCATCTGACTCTTTCAACTGCTTGTTGGGCCTTTTGAAGGGCAGGTGTCTTAGGCTCCTTTTTATAAGCACACCATAGTAGCAGCAACAGAAGAATGGATATAGAAAGTGTGGTTCATTTACACAATGGAATACTACTCAGCTATTTAGAACGAGGACATCATGAGTTTTGCAGGCAAATGGATGGAACTAGAAAATATCACCCCGAGTGAGGTAACTCAGACCCAAAAGGACATGTGTAGTATGTACTCACTAATAAGTGGCTATTAGCCAAAAAAGTACAGAATACCCAGGATACAATCCACAGAACTCAAGATTAACAATCTGAAGAGCCCAAGTGAGAATGACTCAATCCCTCTTAGGAGAAGCAGAAAATAATCATGGAGTGGGCTAGGGGGAGGGAGGGACCTGGATGGGAAGGGAGTCAGGGAAGGGAAGAGGGAAACATGATCAGATAGTGTGTGTGTGTGTGTGTGTGTGTGTGTGTGTGTGTGTGTGTGTGCGCGCGTGGGTGGGTGGGTGGGTGGTGGTGGTGGTGGTGGTGGTGGTGGTGGTGAGCATGACTGAAACCTCGAAGGCCAGCAGAAAGAGTGGAAATAGGCAGTTTCAGGAGGTAAGAGGTAGGGGGACCTTCTAGAACATACCAGAGACCTGGGAAGTAAGAAACTCTCAGGACTCAAAGGGAGGGACCTTAGATGAAATGTCCTACAGTGGAGAGAGGGAACTTGTGGATTCCACCCCCAGTAGAAAGACAGGACATCATGTGGAGGGATGGGGTTGCCATCCCACAGTCAAAAACTGTGACCCAGAATCATTCCTGTCTGCAAGAACTGCAGGGTCAAAAATGGAGAAGAACCTGAGGGAAAGGAAGTCCAGTGACAAGTCCAAATTGGGATCCAGCTCAAGAGGAGGCCCCATGGCCTGACATTATTACTGATATTTTAAAGTCAACTTTCAAACTTCTGTAACCTTCTTTTTTGTTTGTTCGGGTTTTTTCTTTTTGTTTTTTGTTTTTTGAGACAGGGTTTCTCTGTGTAGCCCTGGCTGTCCTGGAACTCACTCTGTAGACCAGGCTGGCCTCAAACTCAGAAATCTGCCTGCCTCTACCTCCTAAGTGCCAGGATTAAAGGTGTGTGCCACCACAGCCCGGCTTCTGTAACTTTCTTATGGAAGGATATCACATGGACCCTAGGATGTACATCATGCAAGGAGTTCGTTAGAGATGCAGATCCCCATCCCTACAGAACAAGCATTAGCAAAGGATTTATTCCTCAAGACTCTCACCAATGTGATTTATAGTCTGAGAGCTCAAATTCACTATGTCAATCATTTGTATCAGAATCTGTTGGGGTGATTGAAATGCCAATCTTGGTCCAATTTGGACTTTATTTATCAGTGCCACTGGAAACGAAGTCACAGGGTTTAAAAATGTAGATGTAAAATTGAGTTGGCAGTGAGGGAGGATATTGAAGTTGGCTTCTTCAGAAAACAATCTCCTTGGAGGCTCTTCTGAAATTGTAGAGAAACTTGGGAAGATAAAATAAGATTTTGTCTTTGGATAACGTTATTGGTTGATTATTGAAAGATTTCAGACTACTAATAATATTACAAGAATATTCACAACTGCAGTTTTAGTGCCACTGTTGTGGCAAGAACATATTATTTTATCTCTTTAGGCTTTCATATCTACATATTCATGTATGGTCAGCAGAGATTATGATGCTATAATCTACTATTTCAGAGTAAAATCCATTCCACCCCCTTTTTTTAAAACACATACAAATCTCAAAAAGAATTTCAGATTTGTCCATTTGTTTTTATGTTCTTTGAAGAATAATCGGTATTCAGTGTAATATATATTTTACATAATTAAGTTAGTTAGTTTGGTTATATGTCCATGCCTACAAAACTATTATCTCCAAAGAGACAGTAAGCATGTTCACATCCCACAGTGTCTTCTACAGGCTTCCATGCTGCTTATACCCCACCTGCACATAGCATCCTCTACTATTTTATGTTAGGACAGATCAGTTTTGTCTGGTTTTCACCAAACATAGATATTTTAAGATATCTATGGGCATAGATATTTTAAGAGTCTTCATTCAATGTATTCAAATATTTTGCTTGGCAACTAATATTTTATCAGATTGGTATACAAATACTTGTTTATGTGCACCCTTCTGAGGGACATTTTGGTTTCTAGTTTTCAACTACTGCAATCAAATCTATGTATATTTGTGTCCAAGTATTTCTACTTATTTGTATTTGCATGCATTCATCATTCACATTACATGGAATGAAATGCTGAATAGCACAGTAACTTCAAGTTGAGCCTTTTGAGAACACACCTAACTTTCCCATTGGTGCAGTAGGAATACCAGCACCATTTATGAGCTCTCTTTCTTCTCAGCATTGTGACAGGTAGCTGGTGCTTTTGATGTTCATTTAGTCATCCTAATTACTGTGTAATTATAGTTTTGGATGTGTTAAAGACTTCATGGCTAAAATAGCAATATAGCAAAGTACATTCAGCTTTCTTTCTCTCCTTTCTAGACATTTAAGATTCAGTGTACTGCAAAACTTCCCTCTGTTTAACCATGGCCAAAAAAGTTCATTCACCTTTACCCTTTGAGTTCTGCAGATAATCATATGCCTTTAAAAGATCTAACAACCCAAATTAGGGCTGACCTAGGGGCAAAGCAAGACTTGGTCCATGTAATCAATCATATCTGTTTCATTGAACGATAATGACCCTACGTACAGGAAGACATCTTCAGTGAGGCAGACTAGTTTCCATAAAGTCCTTAATGGTTCATAGGTAGAAAGGAGTTTTTATGTTTGCTTCTGTTGTGCCTAGACGTATCTACTCCCCTCTTGTTAGGCACAAGTTAGCTTATCAGTGTATGGTTATGGTACCATATGAAAACATAAGAATCACCAACTCAGTAGATCAGCTGACCTATTTGAAAATACTGTCTGAAGTGACTCAAGCTAAGGAATGGAATGGAGTGTATAATATCCAACATCACAGCAGGCCTTTACAAACAGTAAATGTTGGCAGCTGCCGTGGGTTCCATGTATTCCTCTCAAACCAAGAAAATGCAAAGACTTGAAGATAAATATATGACCTGAAAGAACAACTTTTATCAAACATAACAGAGACAAAATTTTTCATGTCAGCTCTAGGAGAAAAAAGAAAACAACTATAGTGTTGTCAGTACTCCCCAGAGTATGATCATGGCAAACAAAATTATCACAAATCCCAAGAACATGTCGTTTCACGATGGGAGTTACTTTGTCATTCAGTTTTCTGGTTTCATTAAACTTTAACTATTCCAGTATTTTATTCAATTACTGAGAGGTGAGAGTAAGCCTTTCAAATCTGTGACTTCCTTTGGACACATTTCCCACAGTTTTACATAATATACGAGAGAAATTGTGCAAATCCCTAGTCAACTTCTACCCTTTAGAAAATGATCCCTAAATTAGAATGAACATGTGAGACAGTGAACATCATGACCTCTAAAGAGACATTTATGAGACTCTCAGAGTGAGCAAAATGATGGTCTTGACAAGGGTGATGAAGCTGAAGATGAGGATGGAGTGCTTAATGATGGCGATGATGAAAACAGTGTACTGTTAATGATAATGACCAGGCGACATTCTCAGGGTGTTTATTCTGGGCTGACAATCTGCTAAAGGCTTTGGGTGCATTGTCTCATTTAGTCTGTGCAAAGCCTTGTCAGCGTGGTCCTATTATTATCTCCCTTTTACAAGGAAGTTCAGTGAAATAAATTACCGTATGCCACTCTGTGAGCTCTCTCCATTCTACACTTGTCTCTCTGTTACTACAAAAAAAATGGGACTTAGCTCTAATAATTATTATTAACAGAAAAATCGGAGGACAGACAATGTGCAATTTGGCTGGAGGAAGAGCTCGATAGCTCTCAACCTGGATAACAATCAGTTAATGGCTATAGATATCAGGAATACAGGAGAAAGCTCTTGAAGCACAGATCATTATGCTGCAGCTCAGCATGTTTATTAATCATTGTGCACAATTAAAATGCCATTTCATCCCTCTAATTAAAACAAGTAGTTCCCTGAGGCTAGCACCTGAACTAATGAAGCCTGGTTGCCTAAGGATCTCACTCAGGAAAGGGAATTAAACAATGGAGATAGAGGTATGTTTACCAAGTTTCCCAGACAACATCAAATTGTGTATGACATCATGAGCAAGTAGACCAGTAAAGACTGGTCTTAAAGAGCTTGGTCTGCTTTGCTTTCTGAGTGGAGACTGGGTTTAAGCATTGAGCAGATCTTAGCTATTTAATTAGTTGGGTCCCATCTTTGACAACCTGTGTATGTTGCAATTAATGAGAACTGTTTTTCTTCCTTGGTATGTCAAGCCCATGTCTTGCTGCCCAGAGAAAGGTATTTCAGGGACTTTGTGTTGTCATCCAGGTTATGAGGAGAGCCTTACAGGTTTCTGAATTGCTTTGACTCTACCAATAAGAGTATGGATAAGCCTCAGAGGCACAACTTAAAACAGAGAAAGATAAATTGACAAGATAAAAGAAAACCCAGGATCCAGTTCAGCATTGTTACCTGGACAGGATGGGCAAGAGTACAGTTCTAAGTTTCTTTATCATAAAGCAAGAGGACAGGGATAAGCGATGAAAAAGTTTTTTATAGTTCCAAAATTATATATTTTGAATGTAAACAGTTTTCGTTACATTCTAATTTATCTAAAAGTTTGGCTGAAGTGTCTAGTTTATTCTTTTATCATTTCTGTTTGCTTGACCACCATGTCATGTTTGATATGATATTTTACAAACATCTGTTAAAACTACTCTGTTAAAACACACACAGGCAACACGAGTTGGGTTAAATTTGCAGATTTCATAATGTATAGGTTTTACTATCTGTTCCAAGTATTGGTTACTGAAGAAAGAACTACTTTCTGCTTTACTCACCAGGAATGGAGGAGCCAGGCATCTGAAGAGTTGCTTTTCTTCAAGTTACTAGCTCAGTCCTCTGCAATTCAATGCCTGAAGGGCATGGCATCGCATTGCTTCTACTAGCCACAGCTAGTGCTTTCTTTCTTCCCCATGTTATTCCCGTGGCCCTTGAAATGTGCTCGTATCCCAGGAAGCAGCTTACCCTCAAAGTATGAACTGGACACGAGTGTTCTGCTTATGAGACAAAATACACAAGAATTTGCTTGTGTTTTAGACTCTTTTATAAGTAAACCACATAGCCTGTTATCGTAAAAGTGAGGGTAACATGAATTTCCCAGACCTGAAACATCCGAGGAACTCAGATTGGTTTAAGTAAAAAGATCAGTTAAGAATTTCCAGTACTCCTCCCCATCTTTGATATCATCTCTGAGCCCTAGGTGCAGGAGTTGTGTGGGGGAAATCTCATCAGTCTCTCTTCTCCAGATAAAGAACAACAAACAACTCAGGGATGCTGGAATCTGGAAAAATACTCTTTCCTAGGGAAGAGGTGCTTGTCTAATACCAAGTGGATAGCCCTGAACACATACCTCCAAGTGACTTTATATGACCTGAGCAAGTTGTATTTACACATTTAAGGATATAGAAATGCACAGTATGTACATATGTAGCATCAGGTAAATAAAGAGGCCATCAATTCAAGAGATAGCAAAGGAACACTTGGAGGAAGGAAAGAGATGGTGAAACAATGTAATTGTATTTTAACTTCAAAGATTGAAAAAAAAATTCTAGTACTTCCACAAGAAATCAGTACCTCTCTCTTGCTTCCCTTTGGCAAGTAAAAAAAAAAAAAAAAGATGGTCACTGTACACAAGTGTAGCTGTTCTCTTGTCATGATAGAGTCAACAGCACATGTGTGTCAAGGCACAGTGTCTTCACATTGCCATGCAGACATGCCAGAAACATATATGGCTATTATATCTCTTAGCTTCCTGCTTTCCATATCTATAACCAAGCACTTGGCTCCCATGTCTTTATTTAAAACAAAGTTGAAAGGCAATAATGATGTGGTAGTAAGCTTAGTAATAAAAAACAATGAGAAAATATTAGAGCTTTAATTTTTTTATAGTATCTATTCTATGCTTTGGACCAGGATTCTAAACCCTGGTTATAAAGACTAAGATCTTCATTGCCCTGTGATTGGGCAATGGTTCATGCCAACAATAAACCTTCTTTTCCCAACTGAAGCTCAGTTTTTTCTTTGTATGTCATTGTATGAAGTAAGACTCAGTCAATAAGACATCCAGAAACAGCAGAGAGCAGCCAATAACTCAGATCGAGTGGCATGATAATTGGGTTTCCTAGGCCTATTTTTGGTATTAGAACAAGTTAATCAACCATAAAACACAAACTCATCAGAATCTAAGGTCTGATTCAATTAACTTCTGGCCTCAAACACTTAAGTGATTTTTCCCCCAAATTACTATATCATATTTTGCCAAGAAATAAAGGATTGTGTGGGATAGGAAATTACAAAGAGAGAGTGAGAGCCATTTCTTTGAAAATGCATTGCTTTATCCACAATTCTTACTTTTAATAGAAATGAAAACAATGCTTTCTTCTTACTCACAAGGGAATGGAAACAATTGTGTACTTTCAAGTCAATCAGAATTGAAATTTTATAGTCTCATCGTTGTGAAATTTGACAAATAGGACAAGCTAGTCTGACCAGCTAGGGATTCACCTGTCTCTGCCTCTCCACCCCAGGATCACTTGTGTATAACACCCCTCTCAGCATCTGTACAAGATTCTTGTGGTTCCTTAGGTCTTTGTATGGGAAAAGTACTTTACTGACTGATCTACCTTCCTAGCCCTGCTTTGTAACTTCTTAGTAGTTGTTTTGTTATTACAATGATAGACTCATAGTGAGCTAGACAAGTCCACCAGCCTCAAAGTCATAGGTACAGCTTTAGAATTTCTGGATGTAGGTCTTAGACATGAGACAAGAACTTGTGAGATGTGAAACAGCTGTGGTAAAAGAAAATAAGATGTGCTC
This sequence comes from Hylomyscus alleni, assembly GCA_019843855.1. Taxonomy (NCBI): domain Eukaryota; kingdom Metazoa; phylum Chordata; class Mammalia; order Rodentia; family Muridae; genus Hylomyscus; species Hylomyscus alleni. The sequence continues at coordinate 22,010 of JADRCC010576601.1, forward strand.
CATTTCACAGAGTACATGATTAAATATCCCATATTTGGAGGATTGGGGATATAGCTCAGTGGTAGGATGCAAAAACTTCTGTGTTGTAGTCCCAGCATCAAAAAGAAAAGTCCTATCCATCACATATTTAACTGTGTGATACTAAGTTATATAATTTCTCCAATTCACAAGTTCTAGTTGTAATATAAAGGGGAAATATTGGCAAAGGACAGCCAATAAAAATCATCTCTCCCATTTCTCAAATCATTACTGCATTCTGAACGACGTTCTCTTAACTTGAAAGATAACAGAAAAGGTATTGTGACTTTCTTGAGCAGGGGTTAAGAGATTTAAGAAAAGTAAAAACTAGCTCACTGTTTTGGAAGGCAAGTCAAGATGTCTAGACATAAGTAACTGACTTCAAAATGGAAGATGGGATTGGGATCTCTGGTCAAGGATACAGACAGTTCTACATTGATTGTGTGGGTTGTCAAAAAATGGACTGATTGTAGTTGGATAAGGTACTAGAAGATAATCCAGTGGATATGGTGAAAGGTAAAGGAATTCAAATTCATTAATTCATTTTTCTCAAAAAAGATTTTACATCAAGAACCTGCACTCTTTCTGCTACTAGAGTAAAATATTCATGGGTTATCTTGGAAAACACACAACACACACATGCACATGAGAATGTACTATTCTTGGTGCTACTAACATTAATTAATACAGCATTTTGAGAACAGAGAAATGAATAATGAAGAGTTTGGAAAGCCCTGTGGATCAGCAGATACATTATGATGATGGTTTCTTTGGAGCATCAGTTTGTCAAATGATGTTTTGCTGGGGCACACAAGGGATGGACATTTTGCTAAGGCAGACACATGAAAGAATGTTTCACTGAAGCAGACACAAGTGGAAGGATATTTCGCTAAAGCAGACACATGAAAGGACACATGGTATTTAGAAAGAATATAAATCAACCCAACAGTGGACAAGGCTTGATGGCATTGGTATGCCTTACTACTGTTTATTGGTCATCATTTGTTGTGATTCTATAGAAAGAAACACACTTAAAAACTTCTGGTATGTTCTGGTGGCTTCTTGCCGCTTCCATGGACTCTGGCCAATTGGCAGAGTGAAGTAGAAGTTTCTGGATATTTCAGCTGACACAGACTTATATGATGTTTTGCTGAGGCAAAGTCCCTGGAAGTCAAGACCCAAGGAAAGACAAGTGATCTTTGGAGGGAGGATAGATAGGACATAAGGAACTGTGACAGTGGGCTTGCAAATCTGGCTTTGCAACACTTAGTTGGTCTGGAGTCTTGGTCTTCACTGATCTTCACTTTGTTGGGAGAGTTTTGGCAGAGAACTTCTCCTGGAATCCCTGCTGGGCCTGGTTGCTTTTGCTGAATGTGATGATTCAGCAGAGACCTGTTTGTTTCTGGTAGGCTGTGCCACCACTGCTGATTCATGTTTGTTATCCTGACACTATTGAGCTGAGCTGTTGATATCCTGATGACGAAGATTGAATTTGCTCCAAAGAATTATTTCTCCCGTATCCTAATAACCTTTATTTTCCATTACCTCTGGTGAGTATTGGGCTAAAAGGAAGATTAAAACACTTAAGAACCCTTATTAAAAGTAGGTTTTGAAAAATCAAACCCTACACAGGGGTCCCAAGGTTTAAACTCTCACTCTCACACTTGTGTGTTATGCACCCTTACCTGCTGAGCCATCTTGCTATCTTAAAGATAACAGACAGCAGATTGAAGGAAGAGTAGACTAAGACTCAGTCCCAAGTATATTCTGGAGCTTATTGATGCAGTAAGTACTTCTAAAAACTTTTTAAGGGTGAGGAATAGGCAGAAGATACATTAAAGATCTACAAATACATTTAACTCTGTGTCATTTCTATTTTACAGAGTTTTCTTCATTCAGCAATGTATCTGATCTTTAAACAACTATGTGAAATAAATACTATTGAATTAAATATCATCACATTTTTATAGGCGAGGAGAGTGAAATACAGAAAGTGAAAGACTTACCATTTTCCAATTTCTACATAGAATTCTAGATTTTACTTGCACCCTCAATACTTGAAATAATTGCTTTCTTTCTACCGTAAGTATTCCTAGAAATCAAATTGAGTTTGCAGCTGAATACAGAAATCATATAGTTCCAGAATAACTATAAAAACTTTCCTTACTGAGTCACCTGGAACTCATTATGCAGTCCAGGCTGATCTCCATCCAGTTCAAGAGCTTTCAATTTCTGCCTCTGAAAGGGTGGGGTTACAGGATGGTGCCACCACTATAAGCTGAAGTTAACATTTAAACTGTGATGAGACAGGGGCTGGAGAGAAGGCTCACTGAGTAAAATGCCCACATATGCATGCATGAAGATCTGAGATTCAACCCCTAGTGCTAATGTTAAAGAGCAGGGCTTGGCTAGGCTTATCTATACCCCTAGTGTGTGTGCATATGTGTGTCTGTGTGTTGGAATAGAGACAGGTGGATATCTGGCAAATGTTGGCCAGCCGGTCAAACATCTTGGTGAATACTGTGCTCAGTGAGAGACTTCTCTCAAAAAAAAAAAGGGGGGGGGAATTCTGGCTAAGGTCATCCCCACTGAGTCCTGGAAGCCTCTCATATCCCAGGTCTCTGAGACTTTCCAGAGGTTCCCTACCACCCACACCCCCCTCAGCTGCATATTTTCATTCATTTTCTTGCCCCTCTGGGCTTCTCTCCTGTCTCCCCCCACACCTGATCCTGCCCACCTTTTCCCTCCCCCTCCCCTCCCCTACCTTTGTTCCCCTTCCTCTGCCTCTCATTATTTTTGTTCCCCTTGAAAATGAGATTGAAACATATTCCCTTTGGCCTTCCTTCTTGTTAAACTCCTTATGGTCTGTGGGTTGTAACCTGGGTATTCAGAACTCTTGGAGGGGGGACTTGGAAGGGGGACAACATTTGGAATGTAAATAAATAAAACAATTAAAAAATAAGGAGGAA
>JADRCC010576602.1:0-11303 GCA_019843855.1 Hylomyscus alleni
AGCTAGCTACTTGGTACCCAAGCCCCATTCCACAGGTGCCCTCAGCCACCAGCTGGCCAGGTCTGACAAAGGAGATGCCCTCCGCCCCCACTGCTGCTGTCATGAATCTCACAGAAACCAAGAGGAGAGGGTGCTAACAAGCCACGCAGAGGATATCAACTGTTGGCCTCTTCCACCCTCAGAGGGCCCCTCCCCACCTCCCTGGAGCCCTTACATTGATCTGAAGTTTCCAGGCCCAACTGTGTTTACCGGATCTTAAATTTTATTTTGCATGTTTAAAGGTCCAGGAATACTTACTTGAATCTAAGCAACGTGGCTTCTAGATGCTAACTTTGAAATCCTAAATAAGGACGTTGTGCAAGGCTCAGACTAAAAGGGGCAAGGAACAAAAAAAAAAAAAAAAAAAAAAAAAAACAAAACACTCCTGATTGACAGGAAGTCAATCGGAAAAAGAGAGAGGCCTCTGTATACAGAATATACTGGATGCTTTCTTCAAGGGCTGGGAAATGTCTGGAGGGAAGTCTGCAGAGAATGATGAGAAAGAGAACTCCTGGCTCCTTCCCTGGAGGGCATTATCACCTCTAACCTTAGGATGCAGTTCTAACTCAAGAGTGTCCTGCTTTGCATCCTGTTCCCATACTGACTAGCTATGTGGTGCGGGCAGGGTGGTAATTTTGCTAACATACCACGACCCCTCTGAAAGTAAAAGGAGATGCTAAAATGGTTTTACCTGGGAGACTCAATGGGGCTCTTTAGAATCTCCTGCTGTGAGGTCATTCTTTTCATAACTATAATAGTTCTAGCAGAAAACATAGGAAAAACTTGTCACCGCTGAGGATTTCTGAAACATGACAGCTAAAGATGATTCATAAAAGAAAAATGTGGTAAATTAGGCTTTAGCCATACTGGGAGCTTTCCCTGAAAAGACAGTAGCGAACAAAGGGAAAGATAAGCCATAGCTGGGGGAACAAATCACATACCACCATTCCAGTTTGGGCTGTTTTAAATAAAACTGTGGTGAGCAATTGGTTGGAGCTATTGGTATAGATAGATGCCTTTGTTTCTTTGGTGTGCTTCTGATATTGCTGGGTTAGAGGGCAGTGAATCAGTCAGGCTTCCCCACAGGATCTGAACCAGTAGGAGACAGTGGGTACATAGATAGGCAGTTGGGTAGATAGATGGATAGATACATGGGTAGATGATAGAAAGTTGGTCAGTTAGAAAAAGACAGGCAAGGGTCTAAGTTATAGGAACTGGCTCACACAGGTAGAGTCAAGAAGTCCCATGATCTGCCATCTCCAAGCTGGAGATCTAAGGAAAATGTGATATAATTCAGTTCACAGTTGGAAGCCCAAGAATAAAGAACTCCAATGTCTGGATGCAGGAAAAGATGGATGCTCCAACACAGACTGGAGACAAACTGCTCTTCCCCTACATTCTATTCAGATCAAACTGTTAACTGAGTATCTTAGTTGCTTTTCTATCCCTGGGTTAAGGTGCCATAACCAAGGTAGCTTATAAAACAAAATGTGTAGCTGGCTTACAGTTGTAGGGGGTTAGAGCTCATAATAGTGGAGTTAAGGTGTGGCCACGGGGACAGCTGAGAGCTCACAGCTTGATCACAGTGAGAGGCAGGGGGACCACACTGGGAATGGCTCCCAGTGACACGCCTCCTACAACAAAGTCACACCTCTCAATCCTTCCCAAGTAGTTCCACCAAATGCAGACCAAGTTTTCAGATGTCAGAGCCTACGGGAGCCCTTCTCATTCAAACCAACACACCAAGGCCTACGCACACTGCCAAGGTCTCTCCTAGAAACACTCATACCAGACATTCCTCAAAATTATGGCTTTCTAGCTCTCTCAGAATCCTTGTAGCCCAGTCAGTCTGACACCTAAGATTCATCGTAACAGGCAGGTGTGTATGTGTGTGTAACTTTAGAAACTGTCAAGCTTTTGAAAATAGCTCATCCACACTGCCCTTCTACAACAACGTGTGGGAGTTCCAGTTACTCTCTATCTTCTCAAATATTCAGGCTGCTCATCATCATTTTAGTCATTCTAGTGGATGAATACATCATGGCTTCTATTTTAATTTTATTTTACATTTTTCAATAATAAATTCTTCTTTCAATTCTGTAGACATCATTGTACAGTCTACATTCTGTAGACTCCATTGTACATTACGCAAGCTTTCTAACGCTAAACTCAATCCCAAGTTTTTCTTCTACATCTTATTTTATGTATTCGTTTGTGTGTGTGTGTGTGTGTGTGTGTGCGCGCGTGCACACACACGCGTGCACATGCATGTTTGCAGTGGTATGTGTACATGTGTGTGCAGGTACACATGTATGTGGAGGTCAGGGAACATCCTCAAGTGTTGTTCCTTAGACACAGTCTACCTTGCTTTTCCAGTCAGGATCGCTCACTGGCTTGGAGCTCACCAAGCTGGACCAACTGGCCAGTGAGCCCAGGAATCCAGTTGTGTCTGCTTTCCAAGAGCTGCAATTGCATGGCTTACCATCATACCTATTGCTTCTGGAGATCAACCTGAGGCCTTCCTGCTTACAAAACAAGCATTTTACTACTAGAGCTCTCTCACCAACCCCTTTTGGGTTTTGATTTTGATTATCTGGGACAGGATCTCATCTAGACCAGGTTGATCTCAAACTCACTATATAGCTGAGGGAGGTCTTGAACTCAGAATGCTCTTGCCTCTACCTCCTAAGTGCTTGGATAATGGGCATGATAAACTGTACCCAGCACTGAACACGTTTTCATGTGCTTCTTTATATTTGCACACATGTATAGATGTCTACATATATTTGCATAGAATGCCATTGAAGCCTCTGTATCATCAACATTGAATTGACTCTTTAATTCTTTCTTTTTAACTTTTTATTTCATATGCATTAGTGTTTTGCCTGCATGTATTTCTGTATGAAAGTGTCAGATCCTCTGGAACTGTAGTTACAGATAGTTGTGAGCTGCCATGTGGGTGCTGGGAATAGAACCTGAATCCTCTAGAAGAGTAGCCAGTGTTCTTACCTGAGCCATCTCTCCAGCCCCATACTAATTCTTTATGTATTGTGAACACAAATTCTTTGTTCTTTATTTTAGAGTTTTTCCCCTGGGTTTTGCCTACCTATTAATTTTCTTAAAGGTGTCCTTTATTTTTTTGATGGATACAGATTTTTAATTTTGATAAAGCCCAGTTTATCTCTTTTCCCTTTTGTTATTATTGTTTTCTATGTCCTACTTTCAAAAAACTCTTTGTTTATCCAAAAATAGTAAAAATATTCTTTTGTGTTTTCCAGTAAAAGTGTAGGTCTGTAATCCAACTTCAATTCATTGTTTCCAATGGCATGAAGTTAGGGATGCAGGTTCAGTTTCTTCCCCACATATGTGGTATTCTAAACAGTGCCTGGCTCATGCAAGGAATCAAAAAAGCATTCCCCCATTTGCATTGAGACTCCTCACGCATATGCGGTTGCTGTTTTCTTAGGGGTATATCCTGAGCATCCTCTCTGCCATTTCAGCACTGTTTGAAGAGATTGTTGCTTTCCCTCATGACCTGCCTTGCTGACTGAGATGTAAATCGGTGGGTGACCTAGGCACACGTATATTTCCACTCTTGCTTCCTTTGGTCTTATCTGTTTGTCTGTATTGACTCCATGCTGCCTTTCAGTATCGCAGATCTCTGAAGAACCCTTGAAATCAGGTGGCTTGGGTCTCAAATATAACTTTTTTCATTCGAGATAATTTTAGGCTGATCTAGGTTAATTGTGGGTTCTACTTCTGTTTCCGTTGCTGTGGTAAACATCTCGACCAAAAGCAACAGGTGGAAGAAAGGGTTTATGCCATTTTACCGCTTGCAGTCCACCCCCAAGAGAACTGAAGGCTGGAGCATGAAATGAGAACCACAGAGGAGAAAGGCTGCTTATGGAGTGCTCCCACTGGTGAGCTCCCCCTGGCTTGCTCAGCCTGCTTTCTTGCACAACCCAGGGCCCAGCTGTCTAAGGAGGGCACTGTCCACTATGGACCCGGCCCTCCATTAATTAATTAGCAATTAAGGAAATGGCCACAAATCAATCTGATGGAGGCAATTCACCTGAACTCCTTCTTGCAGGTTACTCTAGGTATGTGTCAATTTCATACCCGAAGCCAGTGGCAGCGTTTTGCTTCCATATAATTTTAGGATAAACACGTCAATTTCCATCAAATGCCCTATGATGTTTAATCTGCTGATCAATTTGAGAGAAATGTCTATATTAGTGATATTGAGAATCCCAATATATTTATTTAGACGTCTCTGCAACATTTTATATACATATATTTTTTTTTTATAATTTGAGATCTTGAAAAAAAATGCCAGAGGCAGAGAGATAATAGCTCAGTAGTTAAGAATATTTGTTGTTGCTGAAGTCTGTAGCTTGGTGACCAGCACTGATATCAGGTGACCAACGTGAGCCACCTGAAAGGCTAATTCCTGAGTCTAGCTTTTCTGGTCTTCAGTGGCACCAAAGTCGTGTGCTCATGCCCACATATACCTGGCATACACACAAAACACATACTATTAAAAACACATCTTTCTTTTTAAAATAAAATCTCATTAAATGTGAGGTTTTGTTTTTACTAGATTTTTTTTTTAAATCAAATAAAGATCTAAAGTATCACTCACCTACCTGATCAACAAATGATCAGAGAACCAGTAGAAGAAAGAAATGCTAACCAATACTCATTCAATAGGTCGGGCTGTTTGTTCCTTGAGGATAAAAGGCAGTTTCTTTGGCTGGATTTAAACAATTTGATTATATACGCACACCAGGTTGAACGCTCATAACATTCTAAAAGGCTCACTAGATTTCTCAGCCCGGCATTACTAACCTTCCAAGACACAGCTCAAGTGGCACCTTGTCTAAGCAACGCTCTCTGATGACCGCCTGCACCTCCTCGATCCCCCTTGGAAACCTGTCTTTATCTCTGCCTTACCATGTGATTACCTTGGGCTGTGAGTGGTTGAACGCTAAACGAAGTACTGATTTCAATGCACACATCTGCTCGCTCCTGTAAACAACTGTCTGGAGGGGGAGCCTGAGGCTGGCAAGGCGGTTAGTCATCCAAGTCATCCGGGGGAGCCTTTCTCTTTCCCCTCCAGCATCCTTACTCGAGGGTTCTCTGCGGCAAGATTACCCTGTAATCCATAAAGGCAGCCATTTTGGACCACGTGACCCAAAATGACAGCTGGAGGTCCTGCTGCCTGGTCCAATCGTGGAGAAAAGAGGAAGGCTCAAGCTTAAAGGCCCCTTTCCGCTATCTGTCCAGATGTTGTTCATGGCGTCTCTACTTATATCAGACTGGCAGAAATTGATCAAGAGACCACAGGCAAGGAAAGGAACCTGGGCAGTGTTACAGAGCTGCAGCTGAGGAAGGAATGGTCCAGGCAGGAAACCTTCCTACAGAGCCACCGCACCTCAGACAGTGCTGAGATAGCCTGGCTGGCTGGTTGTAGTCTACTGTGTACTCGGAGACGCCAGAGCAGGGCTTAGTACATAGTAGAGGTTTCCCCCAAATTTTCATTTGAAGTTTATCATGTACCTGAGCATACTCGTTCCTGAGAAATGTCCACATATGAGTACACGAGTATCTCAAGATGTGAATCACTTCCTGAAGGTTTCTTCCTGCCCCTTCCTGGCCAACTCCTCTTCATGGTAGGCTCCATGGGTGGTGGTGGTGGTGGTGGTGGTGGTATGTGCAATCCTGGTGACTGTGGAGGCCAGAATAAAGTATCAGATCCCCTAGAATTGGAGTTATAGTTGGTTGTGAGCCACCACGTGGGTGCTGGCAATCAACGCCGGCTTCCCTGGAAGAGCAGCCAGTGATCTTAACCAATGAGCCACCTCTTCACTCTTTATTTTAATCCTTTTTTTATAAAGAGGTCTTGCCGTGTAGCATAGGTTAGCCCCACATTGACACCCTCCTGCCTGAGTCTCCCATGTGCTAGGATCACAAGTGTGTCCCTGAACACCTAGCCAGCATTTTTACGTTTCAAGAATGGTTAAGGGCCACATAAAGGATTTTCATCTTGAGGACCACATGTGTCGTGGTGTTCATGTATGGCCACCTAATGACTTCATTACTACTTTGGGTTTGTTCAGACTCCGAGGACATCACCCAGCGATGGGTTTCTCAGGACATGTTTCTGTGGCTAAGAGATGCATGAATGTCATGGGTATTCTGATATTCTAGAAGCCAGCCACACAGAGCTGTTTCCTAACTCCATTCTGTTCATCTGAGGCACTTCCTGGAAAAACTCTTATCTGTCTTCCTTTTAAAAAGAAACAAGCCTTAAACACTGCCTTAATCCATCCTGCTGCTGCAGGTTTGCGTGTGCTTGGGCAGCCATGAGGGTGTGGTGAGGCTAGCAGACAGCAAACTGTGAACAAAAGAAAGCCAGCACTGGTGATAAGGAGACTCCAGGCTGCCATCTGGAACACCTGCAGCCGGCCCAGCATGATGCCATGTGCCAGTCCAAACTGCCCAGCTGGAGAATGTCTGCCTCTGCCACCCTCCTTGTAGCACTCAGCTCTTTCTTGGTTGGCCCAGACCAAACTGTGAGCTCTGGATTTGTTAATTAGGCCCAGCAGGATATGGCAAAAGCTTGGCAGAAGTGTGAGCCACAAGACAAAAGCCTGTCAGAGCTGGATCTGATGGAAGGCGGAAAGTCCTTGTTAGCACACGCAGAGCATCTCCCTCCAGTGTGACAATGACCCAACTCTTCCTGGGAGCCACCCCAGAAGGTTTGTTCTGCCACGTGTCAGCCCCTGCCTCCCCCCCCCCCCCCCCCGCCACAAAGGGGGTACATTCCCAAGAAAATGTGTATGTGAGAACTGTGGCATGGACTGGCTTCTTCTGCCCCTCTCCCTTCCAGTTCAAAGTGGGGTCCTCCCAACAGGTCCTGAGGGCAGAACTCAAGTCTACCATCCAGTGTCCGAGGTCCCAGGGTAGGTGGTGAAGCTAGATCTTCCCATACAGGTTCTTCTCCAGATCTATCTGAGTCCCTCCCCCTCTTCCTTCCTGTTCACACACACCCAAGCTTTGGGACTTCCCCGTTCAGCTTTACAGAGTCATATTAGTTAGCTTTGCATTGCTGTGACAAGACACCTGGCATTAGAAAACAAGGGAAGAAGGGTTTATTTGGTTTCAGAAGGATTCAGCCCACCGTGGTGGGGAAGACATGGCAGGCCAAGTCAACTGTGTCCTGGCTGCCTGGAATACCTGGAGGCTGAGGCAGGAGGATCAGGAGTTTTGGAGCACATGGTAGGATTGAGCTACATGGTAAGATTGGGTCTCAAACAAAACAAAATATATTTAAAGTGGTATGATGGTTTGAATAAGAATGACTCCCCCTTTTGAATGCTTAGTCATCAGGGAATGGCATTGCTTGAGAAGGATTAGAAGGTGTGGCCTTGTTGGAGGAAGTGTGTAACTGGGGGTGGGCTTTGAGGTTTCAAAAGCCTAAGCCAGGCCCGGTGGCTTTCTCTTCTTGTTGCCTGCAGAACCAGGTGAAGAACTCTCAGCGACTTCTCCAGTATCATGTCTGTCTGTGTGCCGCCATGCTCCCCCACCATGATGATAATGGGCTAAACCTCTGGAACTGTAAGCCAGCCCCACTTAAATGCTTTCTTTTTATAAGAGTTGCCATGGTCGTGGTGTCTCTTCCCAGCAATAGAACACTAAGACAAACAGTAATAAATCAACTGCTTCCCAGTACATATCCACGCGAACATTCCCTTCCCACAAACTCCAGAAAGGTCTTTATTTTTCCTGGAAACCTACCAGAAAGTTTATCTCATTCAGTGCCATAGCAACAGAAGCTCTGGTAAGAAATGGCTCCTCGCTGTGAGGCCTCCATCAGATGTGTGAGGGAGTTCAGCATGCTTTGACAACCAACCTCAGGAGTGAGATTTGTCACCTGGAGCTGAAAATCACGGTCTGGGCCAGGGACATGGCTTTAGTAGGTAAAGACGCTTGCCTTCAAGCATGACAACCTGAGTTGAGTTCTTAGGTCCCCATGATGAGACACACTGACTCCATGACAGGCTTCAAATGGGCAGTTCAGGAGACTAGGCCTAAAAGTCCAGGCTTCAGGCAGCTAGTAAGAAGCTGTCCCGCCATCAGAAACTGCCCCACCCACTGGCACAGCCCTTTCCAGCCAGCCCATGGAACGTCCTTAGAGATAGAGTAAGACAGAGCCCACCTAGCCCAGGAGTCCTCTAATGTGCTTTAGATTGGGCCTGGGACTTTTTATTTCAGGGTCTTTCTATCTTGGTGATTGGGAGACTCCAGGATGCTGGAATTTTGCAGAATAAAACATTCTTTGCATTTACATACTATCTCAGTCCGGGGTATCAGTCTTCAGTGAATCATGAACCCTAACACCACATGGCGGAGGAAGAAAGCTCTCTAGTTTGAAAACAGCTGCTAAGCACTTGGTATTATTGCTCTGTGGCCTGTCCTCCTTGATTAGGTCGGTCTGTTCTATTTGTCTTCCCGACACAGCCCAGTGTTCCAGAGAGCAGAGCCTCTGCCGAAGGCTTATGTGCAAGAGTCCAATTGGAAAGTGTGACCTGGGGAGTGAGAGTGGGGGGAGGGGAGAGAAGAAAAACAACAAGTGAGGTTGGGACTGGGGGTTGGACCGATGATATCAGGGCCTGCTATGAATTGGGTCACTTGAAGTCCTAGAAAACACACTCAAGATCACCGCTCTTACAGATGGGTAAAGGGGTATTTCCCAGCACCCAGATAACAATGGTCCATTTTGCCACCCTGCAGTGGCTACATATGCCATGATGCTAGCTGTATCCCCGTGTGGCAGCACCAGAGGCAACCTTGAAATGGAAAGTGGAGGGAACAGGCAGGGCTGTCCCTCTATAGTTCTACGTATAAACAATTTCACTTAAAAGTATATTCCAGAATCAGGTATAACGGCACACACCTGAAATCCCAGTATTTGGGAGGTAGAGTCAGGATAATCAAGAGTTTGATGCCAGCCTGGGTTATTGTCTTAGAGTTTTACTGCTATAAACAGACACCATGACCAAGGCAAGTCTTATAAAGGACAACATTTAGTTGGGGCTGGCTTACAGTTTCAGAGGTTCAGTCCATTGTCAAGGTGGAAGCCTGGCAGCATCCAGGCAGGCATGGTGCAGGAGGAGCTGAGAGTTCTACATCTTCATCTGAAGGCTGCTAGCAGAATACTGGCTACCAAGCAGCTAGCTAGGGAGAGGGTCTTAAGCTCATACCCACAGTGACACACTTACTCCAACAAGGCCACACCTCCTAATAGTGCCACTCCCTGGGCCAAGCATATATAAACCATGACAGTTATGTACCAAGCCTTTGTCTCAAAAAACATGGTTTATTTTGTACAAATATACAACGTGTGTGCACTGTATATGCTAGAGATTTCACATGCCTACATGAGACATTATTTGTCAGTGACATGTAAGAATAGACAATGTATACTCGTTTGTTTGTTTATTGTCCTGAGTGTCCAGGAGCCTATCAAGCACACCAAAGTTAGTTTCCTCAACACTGTGACAGAGCACCTAACAGAAGCAGCTTAGTTAGGATTTTGTCTTAGTTAGGATTTTGCTGCTGTGAACAGATACCATGACCAAGGCAAGTCTTATAAGGACAACATTTAATTGGGGCTAGCTTACAGGATCAGAGGTTCCATCATTATCATCAAGGCAGGAACATGGCAGCATCCAGGCAGGCATGGTGCAGGAGGAGCTGAGAGTTCTACATCTTCATCTGAAGGCTGCTAACAAATGCTGACTTCCAGGCAGCTAGGATGAGGATCTTAAAGCCCACGCCCACAGTGACACACCTATGCAACAAGGCCACACCTACTCCAACAGGGCCACACCTTCTAAGAGTGCCACTTTCTGGGCCGAGCATATACAAACCATCACAGGGGGGAAGGATTTACTTCGGTTCTCAGTTGTGATGGCTAACCTTCATTGTCAGGTTGTCAGGACTTGGGCTCACATGGGAAATAGTCCTCGGACATGTCAGTAGGGTGTTTGTGGGCAACACCCTTCCGTGGACGGAAACACCCAAGTAAGCGGAGCACCAGCAGTCATCTCTCTCTCTGCTTCCTGACTGCTGGTGCAGTGTGAGCATCTGCTGCACACACCCAAAGCTGTACCTTCTCATCATGACAGACTGTATCTCTCAAACTGTAAGCCCAAAGAGCCCTTCCTCCCTTAAGTTGCTTCTTGTATGGTACTTGGTCAAGAAAAAAGAAAGTAACTCATACCTAGCTTTTTGTTGTTGTTGTTATTGTTGTTTTGTTTTGTCTTTTGAGATAGTGTTTCTCTGTATAGCCCTGGCTGTCCTGGAACTCCCTCTGTAGACCAGACTGACCTTGAACTCAGAAATCTGCCTGCCTCTGTCTCCCAAGTGCTGGGATTAAAGGCGTGTGCCACCACTGCCTGGCCATACCTAGTTTAAGAAGACAGAGATCTTGGTCGTAGGAATTGCCTCACCCTTCTGCAAGCACAACACAGAGGGTACTCAGGCCAGAATCGTGGTCAGAGGAGCCTGGTCCACAACAACCCATTTTCTCCAGCAAGGCCCCACTTCTTAAAGGTTCCACAGCCTCCCAAAATACCACTGACTGGGAACCAAGTGTTAAAACACAGGAATGGAGAACAGGACACATGCAAACCATAACACCACCATGTCTGCTAACCCTATCTCTCACTGGGAATCAAGAATCTTGTGACCCCAGAGCTATGAATCCTGGGAGCCTGTATGTATAGCTCTGCTTGCCTCTGCAGTTCCCTAAGACCTATACTTACGGCTAGCTACCTCATCACCCAGAATGCTGCCTCATCCTTCCAGCCACCCTGGGTCTTGGCTTCCTCTCTGAGCTTAGTTGTTAATGTGCTTCACTGATGCCAATCACAAACTACAGGTATCAGCTCGTGTGTGCAAGTCACTGTGGAGGATACGTCACTCTCTGCACTTAGCTGTCCACCTTAACCTTCTGAACTTCATGACATAAATACAAAGAGCATGGCTTTCCACCACGACTTTCCAATAGTCTTCCATCAGCAGCAGTGCATCCTGGGATCTGGTCTCTCTATGTGTTGATGTTACCCTTTCCTGTCACATTGCCACCAGAAGAGGGGACGAGCAAGGGGCCTGAGGAGGAGCTAGAGAACAGATATAGTTTCCACAAGAAATCTCCACCCTGCATTTAGCAAGGCTTCACCAAACTGGGAAAACAC
>JADRCC010576603.1:0-18475 GCA_019843855.1 Hylomyscus alleni
TCTGCCTCTCCACCATCTCCTAGTAACACTGTCAAATTATAAACCCATTAAGGGATTGGTCCATTCGTGTAGATGCTGCTGGCTTTAAGCTGGGGACCAAGATTTCAGTTCAGGAAAGTTTTGTGGGGAAACACTTCATAACCAACTCAAAGCAAGTACATATTTTTAAGAGAATGAGCTAAAGAGCAAGTGGCAATGACCATATGTGGCTCACAGAATCTAAAATCTTTTATCAGGTGGCCCTTCCTAGGAATGGTGGTTAACTCCAGATCTGGCACAGCAGCAGCCCAGTGGCACCTTGACTATTTTGGAAAGTGGCAGCTAATGAGAGAGAACGAAGTGATGTTCCCAGAGGCCCAGAGCTGTTCTGTAGATCTTGGTTGGCACAAGTGCTGATACTCCTGTCAAGTTCTCCTGGGAAGGGATGCAGGGGTGTGGATAAGACTTCTGGGACAACTTTCTCCCAGGAGGAGAGCAGGAGTTGCAAGGTGGAAGGGAAGAGCTTGCTCCCAGGACACTGTTACCCTCACAGAGGAGCACACGGGCCTCCGGGACAGGGCCATAGCCCTTGTGAACGCAGAGCACAGAGCACAGGCACGATGGCCCTAGGTCCTAGCTTTGCCTGCCGATTCGTTCCTGAGCAGGGCTGACTGTGGCGGAGGCTCTCTGGATTCCCCTTAGAACTTCAGCGACTTAACTTGAGTCAAGTAGGAACCACGGTTGGCACCAGCTCATTGTTCAGCCCTGCCAATGAGGGCCCTGGGCCTTGTGCACAGTGACCGTAGGGAAGACCGTGCCAGAAGGGTCAGGCACAGTGTGGGGCGCCCCATACACTGTCTCCTTCTAACTTTGTCCTCCTCATGATACCCAAGGCATTCCATGATACCCAAGGATTCCTTCTTGCCTGAGTTTGCAGGAGTGTCCCAGTCTGCAAATGGCAGGTTCTGGCTACCAGCTCTTTCTAGTTCTAAAGTCCATTCCCTTACTGCTCCATGATGTGGCCCCACGTAGCATGAGGTGGCTCTCTCCTGTCTCTCTCTGGGGTACCCTCATCCACACATCAGCAAGGGAGCATGCCCAGCTTCTACCAGCTCTGCCCCAGAGAATCCGAGCCATTCAAGTGTGGCAGGATCCGGTCTGCCGAGACAGACTAATGAAGCAATCTAAAAACAATTGTTTGGAACACACAGACATCTGGGTAATAATAGACTACAAGACAACTGACCAGTGAATTTTCTCAGGGCCACTAACAGAGCAAAATCTACCTCGGCACATGCAGACAGCATGAGACTCACTGGGGCAGAAGGTGCCTCTGTGAGGGATTAAGACAGACTCAATGCACAGGCTTAAGCTCAGTCTATATGCCTCTGCAGTGACCACCCCCTCTTGTGTGTGTGTGTGTGTGTGCGCGCGCTACTAGACACATATACAGAAGCACAGATACATGCTTAACTCAGCATTCTCGTTTCTCATCGAAGTGCATGGCACACGTGTGAAAGGGCACCTATGCACTTGCATATCCACAGAGACACATACATGCAGATTGTGGTAAAACATGGATCCAGTTCTCCACTGCACGCTTTCTCACTGGGGGAGTAGAATCTATTTCTCTTGTCCTTGACTTTTTCAGACTTAGGTTTTGCTTTAACCAATACAATAGGGTCAGTGTGACAGAGTGATCGTTCCAAGGCTAGGTCTTAAGAAGCACAGAAGGAGTGTGCCTGTGCAGGTCACTGATCTTGACAGGCAGATGAGACATGCATGGAAGAGAGCTGCTCCCAGAGGCCAGCCAGTACAGAAGTGTGTGGGCAGAGACAGATGGGTCATCTTCTAGGCAGCAGAGGTCAGCCAGTTAGTACCCAGACCCATGTGCCCAGAGACACGTATGTGAGCATGCATCCAACAACCCCTGGGTGTGCATACGTGAACATCTGCATCCGGGAACATTGTCTTGCATGTGTACATTCTCAAGACAGTGCCAGCATCCACACCTGGATAAGGGCTGCCAGGAGACACAAACCCTGCCTGATTCTCACCCTAACTCCTATAGCTTCTCTTACACCACTGCAGAAGCTGAAAGTGAGAGACATTTGACCCAAAGTGATATATAGCTTCAGAGTATTGGGATTTTCCCCAAAGCCTCCTTTGAGCGGCTCTCCCAAGGACCCAGAGTTCATCCCGTCATAGCTTCTTCAAGAGGGAGGAACCAGCTGTCACCTGTGACTTACAGCAAGAACAAAGGGAACTGCAGAAGTGGCGTGGGTGGGGCAGGGTGAGGGTGTTCTACCTGTGGGGGCATCTGCAGGGCATGAGCAAGGTCCCGTCGCACTACACCCTGGGCAATTCCCCAAGGCGAGCAGGTGTCCAAGTTCCCAGTGAGGCTGGTCTCAAGAAACCCCACCATGTGAGCTGCCCCTGAGCTGGCCTAGGGTGTTCGTATGACAAAGCCTTGTCTGATTCTCCTTGGGGTAGGATGACTAGAGTTCTGGACAGATGTCACAGCTTCTTGAACATTAGCAACTGAGTATGAAATAGGCTCTCTAAAAGCTGTAGATTAACTGGGTGTGTGATAGGAGAAGAATACTTAGACTCTTAAACTGAACAGCTTGGATTTTTATCCCATGGCCACCATTCATAGCAGGCCTAGATCTCAATGCCTATATCTACAGAATAGAGATGGATGTCATACCTTCTTGGTAGGGTTTGGGGAGGGTGAAGTGGTATGACCGGCATCAAAGGTCGTTCCTTAGAGCTTGACAGGCCTTATTGCTTGGCTGGCAGGCAGGCCAGCAATAAATGGCAATCACAGCTATGACCACTCCAATTAGTTCCTGGGGGCTAGAGCCTGACCCTGGCTTTGCTGGGCTTTGCTCAGTGTCGTACATATGCGGCGCCAGGGTCCAGCACAGTGTGTGTTCCATAAAAGTGTTGAATGAACGGACTAATGAGTGAGGCTACAATCCCAGAAGGAGAGTAAGAATGAAAAGCCTCCAGGGTAGATATGATGTGGTTCAGGGTTGAATTGCAAGAGAACAGAGTCTAATAGTCACAGGTTACGATTTGGTGTGTGGCATCTTTATTTACAGTCCCCTCACAGGCGTCCGTGACTCCTGTAACGGTCCAAACACATCTGCCTCTGATAGTGACTGACTCTGTTATGGGGTCGGTTTGTTCTTGAAGGAAGAATTCAGTCCAAAGACAGTTTGAGCAAAGGTTTATTTAGCAAACCTAAGCAAAGCCAACACTCCAGAGAGAGGAATGGACTGACTCACTCTGGAGAAACTCAGTGGGCTATACGTTGTGGATTATGAATAAGTTTTAAGAGTATTTATGAAAGCCGGGTGGTGGTGGCCCACGCCTTTAATCCCAGCACTTGGGAGGTAGAGGCAGGTGGATTTCTGAGTTTGAGGCCAGCCTGGTCTACAGAGTGAGTTCCAGGACAGTCAAGGCTATATAGAGAAACCCTGTTTCAACCCGCCCCCCCCTATAAAAGAGTATTTAGGAGTTGATTGACATATATATATGTATATATACACACACACACACACATATATATACATATATATACACATATATATACTTATATGTCAATATATATGTGTATATGTGTGTGTGTGTGTGTGTGTGTGTGTGTGTGTGTGTGTGTGTGTATATACACAAGGTCACTAGCTCATATGAGACAAGGTCACCATTCCCCCTCCCAAACTATGCCCTTCTAAGGGGTTCTTCCTAAAATCCTTTAGAAAGCCACAGTGCAGATCATATTGTATAGTAGTGATGTCAGGCCTTTAGAGGCTGCAGGCCCTTCGTTACTGCACACGCGTGGGAGGATGCCTTGGTGAGTTCGTTTCTGCTCTGGTGGGAACAGCCCCACAACTTCAAGATGTTCAGCCACAAAGGAGTCATTGAACCAACAGCTGATGCAGCCACCAAGATGTGGCTGTGGTTTCCTCGGTTACTTTAGCTCTAATTCTTCATCTACAAAGTACAAAATCCTCATCACTTCCCAGTTCAGATTCAGGGAAACTGAGGTTAGCAGCGGAGAAGCTGCTGCTTGGAGTCTGACTCCTGGTCACTCTCTACCCTTTCTAGAACTTTCCTCCATGCGAACACAGTTGAGACCATCTACTCTTCTCCTTTACTTAATGATGGAGCTGAGAAGAGGGGCTCCCTCAAGACCACACCGGGAAGGGGGCAAATGGATGCTTACTGAGCTTAAGCCGAGGCACATGAATGCCCTGCAGCAGTGGCTTGGTATAATAGACATTGTAACTCATCCTGTGCTACTTCAGCTCACTGAGAAGTCAGCTCCTGAAGTGGGGTTGGCCCTTCCATCCATTTCAGACTTAGCCATTTTTGTCTCAAACTGTCTTCCAACTGCCATCTCCCCCCACTGGGTAGAGGACTGGCCTCCATAACTCTACCGGCAAGGTGGGAAGAGATCTCAAAATAGCTCAAGAGTAAGAAACAGTGTGCCCTTGGAACAGATAGAAGGTAAAACCATTTCCAACGGAGGTTACTAGCATCTACCCTGTGATGCAAAATTGCCTGTGGTGTAAGGGGAGACCTGAGCATCAGCCATGAAGTTGGCTCATCTGTGGATTGAGATCTCCACGGGACTGCCTCTACTTCCCCAGTGACTTCGGCTGGGCATCTGTAACCCTCAGTTTGATGGTGTTACCTTACCGTCCGTTACTATCTGCTCTTTCACTCAGAAGCCTCAGCTGGAGCACCCTCTGCTCTTTCTTTCACTTTACGGAACTGCACTGACTCCTGACGGACTCAATAGGCCTTTCTCTGGCGGTTCCCGCTGGATATCTTCAGCACCAGATTTGATGATGTTTTACTATCTGCTTCTATCATTCACCTGTTATTCATTCTTTGACGCTGGCTTACTATATACTCAATAAAGACACTCATTCAAAACTGGAAGTGTGGCCATCATGGCTCATTCTCAGGGCTGTCTAGGACAGTCTGAAGACTGATACAGGTGGAGACATCCAGTGCCCTAACCTCAGGCATGGCAAGAAACCATCCATGGGCACGTAAGCTTGAATACCTGGGTGGAGGTATTTCCTATATCCCTCCAAACAGCAAGCATGTACTAAGCACCTATTGTGTGCTAGCCTCTTATGTAAGCAGCTAGGCTTATAAAGATGAGGTCACAACCCTATTCTGTTAAGTAGATCCTACCTCCCAGTCCTGGCAGATCAGAAGCCTGAAGCATGGTGGTCTGCCTCCCTCTGAGACCTGTCCCCAGTGACCCACCTCTCCCAGCAATGCCATCTCCTACAAAGGTTCTAGTGTCTCCCCAAAGCACCATCAGTAGTAGGCTAAGTGTTCAAACACGTGACCCTGCAAGGGGACCTTTTGGACCTAAGGCAGAACAGGAAAGGAAGGTTTTTTTTCTGCTCATGGTTTCAGGGGTTCTGTCCTCTTGACAAGGAAGGTGAGACAGAACAGCACATGCCATGATGGACTGGAAGAAGGTGGAGCAGCAGCCAGAAGAGGCCCAGGCAAGATACAGCCTATAAAGACTCTCCCAGTGACCTACTTCCTCCAGCTAGGCCTGTCTTTTACAGTTGCAGGGTCTCCCAACACAGATTTTCCACTCTGTTAGTGGCTTAAGTCTTCCTTAGGTCAGAACCCTCATGACTGATGGAAATACCTTCAAACGCAGGCCCCAAGCTCTGCTTCCAGACTCTTCTGAGCATTTCTCTATCTGGTCGACCTGGCAATCAATCTACACAGGGAGAACTGACGAGAGGGGACAGAAAGAGTAACTGACTCTCAGTCCCTGGGCTTCCCCTGATCATCAGAAGTCAGGAGATTGTTAGAAATCTACAAAAGAGACAGGGGGACAGCTGGAGCAGGGGATCCGGAAGATGGGTACAGCTAACCCCTGCTGCCACTGAGGCTGGAGGACTGACTGATAGCTTTGGCATCCGTGTGGGTGGAAGGTGACTCAGCCCTTCAGCTGGGGAGACTGAGCAGGGAGAACATGGAAACCTGGTGGCCAGGTTTGAGGACATGGGAGAGAGGGGCCGTGACAGTTCTCATAGTGGGTGCAATCTTTATCCCTCTCCCCTCAGAGCTTTGCTGCAAAGGGAAGTAGAGAACATCAACCTGACTTGGGTGAGAAAGAGCCAGTGAAGGGCATTTTTAAGATGGGCTACATAATTAACTGTGTTTGTGGTGAAATGAGCCACCCAATTATGGTGGAGAAGGAGATAGACGTTACGTTTACATTGTGGGCACAGAGGTCTGGGTGTGGGGGTGGGACTAAGGAAGCTCACTTCTGAGAGCTTTGATATTTCAGGGAAATAAAGATCAGGTCATCGACTGACGTGAGAGCCACCAAAGAGGGCTGCAGGCTGTACATCCCTGTAACTTGCTGCATCTCTCTTAGTTACTGGGGACGATGAGTTCCCATCTCTGTGGCATCGGGAGCATTCCCGCTGCAGCCCACACTGCACTTTCCTGGAAGGACTGTTCCAGAATCAAATGCTGAAAGTCCAGAGCCCTGGCCAGTTGGCCTGGCCCAACTGGAGCAGGCAGGAGGCAGCAGGTGCAGGATCCAGCAGGAATCTCCTGCAGGGATCTTTCTGGAGGCAATGCCTGCAGCCAGCCCTGCTCACAGCCAGTGCCAAATCCTGTGCCCAGGGCCACTTTGTTGTTCTGCTAGACTATATGATTACACGTGTCAGTCCCCTCGGAGCAGGAGAGCTTGTCTTCTGGTGCCTCCAGGTGCCTGCGCTATGGAAAAGAAGAAACAGCTGCTAGCTCAAGCCTTTGCTCCCTCCCAGACCCTGGCTTGCAAGCGTGGCTTCCTACAGCCAGTGGCAGTGAGATGGGACAACATGGAGACACATTCCAACCTCAGCAACTGCAGTCTGTGTTTAGGAAGCTGGCTGTGCCAGTTGTTCGTCCCCCCACCCCCCCCCCCCCCCCCCCACCCCCATGCACTCGTACATGGAATCCTAAAAACAGCCGCAAGCTGGCTTGGATATTGCCTGCGTTTTACAGTGACAGCTGGCCATGCGGCTCAGAGAAGTGAAGTAAGAGGTTCAAAGTCACCCAGCTGGGAAGGGATGGAGCTAGAACTGGAAGCCAGTACAATCTGTTGTCAAACCTGTATCTTAGACCTCGGCAGAACCTTCTTCCTATGAGGTCAATGTCCTTATTTAGAAACTGCCTGGAACCTCAGAGGGCCCAGGGAAGATGTCCTCAGTTTTCTCCCTTGGGGGGGTCTTTCAGAAGATCACTACCTCCCCTCCCCCACCCCCTTTTCCTAGTCAGCATGGCCAAGCTCAGACTGCCTGGGTTCGAATCTTATCTTGGCTGTTTATAGCCATCATGAGCTTGGACCCAGTATATAAACTGTCCTCCTTCTATTTCAATAAAACGGGCCTGGGACATCACCTCTCTCCCAAGGTGGATGCAAAGGCCCTGTCATGCTCAGGTGTACCCTTACCTTCTCCTCGATCTCCAACCAAGGCAAGGCCAAGGCCAGCCATCTCATCCTTTGTCCTGGACCCAAGACTATAATAACAGATGCAGTTTCCCAGGCAGATCACTATTCTTGGTTCACCTCTGTCTCCAAATCTGTGTAACACAAATATCAAGAAGCTAATGGGTTTCACCTTGAAGAAAGGCTTACCAGGAGCTGGGAGTGAGGTGCAAAGCCTTCCCACCCCACCCCCACCCCCGCTTGTGTAGCAGCATGCACCTGTTCTCTTTGGAAGCCACAGAGCTCTGCTGATGAAGTTGGAGTAAATGCAAATTGGGAGTGGGTGGAGACTGGCTGCCAGGAAGCACTGAACGGGAGCAGATTGAGGCCTAGGGTGAGAAGCCAGGGTTGCTGGAAGGGGAGGTGGTGCCAGGCCAGAAGCCAAACCTGAGGCCAGGGCTAGAGAAAACAGGGGCAAAAAGGAGCCAGTCCAACACTTAAGAGGTGGAGGCTGGAGGATCAGGAATTCAGGGCCACCCTTAGCTACAAAGAGAACTGAAGCTAGCCTGGGCTAAGTAAGTCCCTGCTGTGGATGCCTGACAAGTTAGAGTCAGGGTGGAGACTGGATGGCCAGAGGGGGCTACCAGCTCCTGCAGAGACCAAAGGACACAATGTTCTTGGTACAAAGTTCACTTGGCAGGCCAAGTCTCTGATGCTACCTAGACACTGGAAGACAAATAGGTCATTTGGCTCTGTACCCAGAAAGCCATTTGCCAGGGCTTATTGCAATCTTTGTCAAAGAGGTCAGGGCTCTAGGAGGCTCTATGGCTATTGTATGGCAGGCCTGGGCTCTCACATAGATAATCTGGACTGACAGTCACGGTGCACAGGACTCTGAGACGTCTCAACAGGCCTCTAGAACCAAGCTTCCTGTAGAATATCCCCAGTACCACATCATGGCTCCCCCATGCTTCTGCATCCCCCCCCCCAAGACAGCTCAGACTACTGTGTTCTGAAAGTGGCAGTAAATGTCTATACTCTGCCAACCTACAGGTGAGAGACGTGTCTGGAATGGGACAGAGAGACAGTGGAAGACAAAAGTGGAGGAGGGGGGAGAGGCCAAAATCTCATAGGCATCCTTGAGTGGACTGTCTTACATAATACAAGAAGATCAACTTCTTCTATCCAAGACCAGAAAATTGTGAGGTCCCCTGAATATAGGAATCTTGGCTCTCCTAGAAGATGAAGAAGAGAAAAAGCAGAGATAGCTCTAGCAGGCTTGGGACAAAGAAGATGATCCAAGGACACTCACCACTAATCACTCATGGCATTCCTTGCTTGTCAAGGCTTGATTGTAGTTTGATACAGTATATACTCTGATGAAGGTCTGACGACCCCAGTAGGTGCAACTGCCAGCAATAGGAAATTGTAGAGATCCTTACAAGACCAGTCCGAACTTGATCCTGGATGTTGAGGCCAAATTCTAACTCAGTCTTAAAATCAATGTCACTGTTCATTGGCTCAGGAGCCCATTAGGTCATGGAGTGCATTTGAGATCAGGCTTCCTGCCTTTCTTTCCCCTGGCTCTGATCGCAGGTAGCCAGGGCTGGAGGCAGGAGCCCATATCTGTACACCTTGTCTTCACACACCCTGGAGCCTGCACAGTGCTCTGGTACTCTAGTACTCTGGTACTCTACTTTCCTGCCTCCCCGGACCACTCTATTCAATGACTTGGAACTATGTGTAATCAATGAGAGGGACGCTGGTACCAGGTTTCTGTTTTAATAGCTATGCTGCCAACCAGGGGCTAATGTAAATAACTGCAATGGTTCTTGAACATTCAGAGCAAGTAACCCGACAAGAACCTCGCTGGGGTGAGCAAGGGCAACAGGAGAGATCATCATTGGATAGGGATATCATTAAGGCCTGACTAGGCCTTGTAAACAGCTCTGTCTCAGCATCATTCACAAGATGGCAGGTCCTATGGCAATGTGGTCAGGATAGGATTGGCTGGCTTTACATAATGAGGAGCCACATCCAGACTGTAAATAGGCCTGGGAAACACTCAACAGTATAGAGTGGCTCGAGAAGACGAACCTTGGAACAATGTCCAGGTAGATACTCAGAGACTGGCCTTAGGGTACAAAGGTTAACAACGAGTCCCCCAATTTGCTTCTCCAGTTTGGCAATATTTTGGAACTCCAACCTTCTCTCTTCTACTAGAGGGAATTTTTAGACGCAGTGGCAGGCACACTGTAGCACCCCCAGCCTCCGTCTGTGGCAGGCATCACTAATGGATTCCAGCAATCTTTATTGTGCAGGCTACAACTCAGAGCTCCAGCCAGCAACCCCTAACTGAACATAACAGAAAACTTTGTTACCAGTTTTACTTTTAAAATATCTTTGTGGGTAGAGGAGAAGGCACCGTGGGTAGGAGTGCTTGCTTCGCAAGCCTGAGGACCTGAGTTGAAACCCAGACAACCATGTAAAGAGCTGCGTGTGACTGTGTGTGCCTGTGGCTCTAGCATTGGAGGGAGCAGACAAGGATCCTGAAAGCTTGCTGGGCAGCTAGCTGAGCCAAAATGATGAACATCTGGCTCAGTGAGTGACCCTGACAACAAGGGCCAGAGTGACAGAGGAAGACACCCTAGGTCATGCTCTGGCCTCTGTTGTTCTTTCTTAATAAGCCTTGAAATTGGCACATGCAATTCATCACACACACACACACACACACACACACACACACACACACACACACACTACATATAAAATAAAGTTAATAAGGTAATGCTAGTACTTGCCTACAATGCACAGTTGTTGCCTGGGTTTTGTTCCCAGAATGAGGCATGGTGTGGTAGGGAAGGAAGAAGAGAGGGTAAGGAGGAGAAGAGGAACCTCGTTTTCAAACGATGCTGGACCCAGTGGGGTTCTTGCCTCTGTGACTGGCTATGCAGGAGCACCTTAGCATCTGTTGTCTGTATATGTCTGTGCTAGTGACTGTCATTGTTCCAAACAACATGTTGGAGGCCAGGTCAGACACACATGCTCTCCTCAGGACGCTGCTTCTCGCTGGTTGGCTGGACAGTGGCAATGGGTGCCCACTTGCCTGAGTGCAGTCTCCCACATGCGTTCTGAGAGCAGCCACCTTTCCCTCAGTATTAGGGCTCCTCTCCTCCAGACCACATAGGTCTAGCCAAAGTGCCTGCCTCATGGCACGTCACACGGGCTTGGGCGTAGACTCTTCACAGACCGGAGCTCTGGACCCTTGGAGGTTAAACTGTGGGCACCATGAGTGGAAAGAGCCAGTGCACATTCTTGAGCACGTGTTCTGGGAGAAGTGTTTCTGGAGCACAGTGCTGACATAAGGGTGAAAAGGGAGAGAAAGATAAAGGCAGAGAGAAGGGAGGAGGGGAAGATGGGGGAGGGGAGAGAGAGAGAGAGGGAGCAAGGGAAGGAGAGGGAGAGAAGAAGAGAGAGAGGGA
Organism: Hylomyscus alleni; assembly: GCA_019843855.1. Classification (NCBI taxonomy): domain Eukaryota; kingdom Metazoa; phylum Chordata; class Mammalia; order Rodentia; family Muridae; genus Hylomyscus; species Hylomyscus alleni. Next base: position 10,933 of record JADRCC010576603.1, read on the forward strand.
ATCCCTTCAACTCACATGAGTTTTCCATGAACGTCTTGTTGGTTACAATTTTAAGCTTATTTCTGTCATTTATAAACAAGGACCCAGATAGATACCAGTGCACATTAAAGACCCCTTCTCCCCAAGAGGAAGACACACCCATGGGTGGGTTCTGGAGGCCAGCATGGGAAGGTCCCTGAGGAAAATAGTGTAGACCAGATCAGCCACCATGAGATGCCAGAAGCCATGAGTCAGGTAGGAGGTAGGGCTAACATGGCAGGGAACTACATGAGGAGCCACACACTTGTCAAAGGATAACTCATGAGAGTTAGTTCTCTCCTTCTACCACATGGGCCTGAGGGTCAAACTCATACCATCAAGCTTGGCAGCAGGCACCCAGTACCCCTTATATCCTGCCCCCCCCCCCAGGACACTCTCAAGACACTCACACTCTCCTGCTTCGTGCTGGGTGCCTCCAGAGCTGATAAACCCAAAGCTCTGGCCAGGGGCAGAAAGAATATTCTCAGAAGTAAGACAATGATGTCACAGTAGATGTCCCCAAGGATGAGGGCAGCGAGCAGAGTCAGGTATTCTCCAGGCTCTGAAAAATGACACATTGTCACCCTTCCACTGCGTCTTTTGGAATGAGAGAGGCTACAAAGCTAAGAGCTTCATTATCATGATACCTCTGCAGGGAGAGTTTGGCATGTAACATAATTTCATTGCTACCTAGCCAGGGCTCTCCTAGACAAGCTTGGCCAAAGCCAAAAGCCAGGCACAAGCTGAGCACTATACATCCCATAGTCACAGGCACTGGGTGCGGATAGGACAGTTCAATTTGGGGTTGGAATTTTCTTTCAGTGTCCTGATCCTTCCAGCAGTTCTATGAGCAACTCGATCCTATAATAAATTATGCCCTACTTAAGACAACTGGAATGGGTTTTCTCTGTGATGGACAGCTCCAAGTTTGGCCTTGGCTTTCCTCCCTCTATCTCTGACGGTGTGGTGCTGTGGCTAACAGTATTAAGACTGGTTAGAAAGGCATTGATTTAAACCCAGGCTGCGACATATCTTGCCTCTGAGTCCCAGGGACTGGGGCTGAAGGGAACATCTCCACCCATGCCTGGGATTGGGGTCTGGCCTTGGGAAACCCTCTGAAGCTTTAGCGAGTTCCTGTATGCAAAGTGCATGACACCAGACAGAGCCAGTGCTGCGTGAGGACGGTGATTACAATGCTCGCTGCTCCAACCCCGTCTTCTCACCAGCTGTGAAAAGTCAATTTAGGAGCAGACAAAAGAGCATTCAAGGCATAAAAAAGGGGACCTTGGCAGTCTTGAAGGTGAACCACACAAGATGAAATAAAACAGGAGTTAATGCAAGGTCTCAATCTTCAGTAAGGAGAATCTGAACAAAGATGGGGAGGCCGAGACACAGGGTTTGATTGTAATGTATATGAGACAGACATGTGGGCTTTAGAGAGCTGATCAGTGTAGCACTGGTGTATGTGTCAATGAGGGGCTAATACAGTCTGCGGCTGTATTAATAGATACCAGGTGCATAAAAGAGGGAGGCGTAAGAATGGTTCTAATTTGTGTTGGTCAATGCACATCACCCATATTCAACCCAATTCTAAGAAGTCTTACCATGATGGGGTACAGGCATAGCTGCTTGGCTCACAGGAGCAAACAAGATGGGATGATCAAGATGACAGACGGCTAACAGCCATGGCTCTCTTTTCAAGCACAGAAGCTGCTCCAAACCTATTCTTCACTCTGTGACAAGTAGAAATGGGATAGACTGTGGAGGCTCGGGTTCAAGGACAAGCCATGGAGGGCCATGAGTGACCTTATAGTGGCTATGATGAGGTTGTACTCTAAGGCATTCACACCAGCACCACCCCTCCCATACAGTGACAGATATCACTACTTGATTACAGAGTTTATCCACCGAGGCCAAAATACTCTCTGCAACGGACATAGTGATCAGTTCATAGGAACCCCATAAGCCAGTCTATCTCCAGGTAGACAAGATGGGGACATGGCAGCTGTGTGTGAATAATAGCCACCTCACCCTACAAAAAAGAGTCAAACTTTTTTCTAAATGAGCTGAGAGACCCAAGTGTGACCAGTGAGGCCTCCCAGAACCAGACACAGTCCAGGCGCTTTGTCTTTACCCAAAAAGTGCAAGAACCTATGTACAAGAATGGATCCAGTCTCCATGATAGAAAAAAAGCTAGTTGCTCCCCAGATCTCATGGCAATTTGTTGCTCTTGAATAAAAGACTACATTTCCCAGGCTCCTTTGCAATCAGATTGGGATCATGTGGCTGAGTTTAGGCCAATGGGTAGTGAGCAGAATGGAAACCTATCCTTCCTAAGCCAGCTGTTAAAACCACTGGAGAGTGAGCATCCCTGTGTTTTCCTCTCCTTTCTCAGTGACTTTGGAGACATGCGTTAGGAATGGTGAAATCTCTAGGCAGGAGCAGCCTGGATCTCCGAGTCACCCCCAGCCTGCAGCAGACACTAGCCTTTGAAGCTGGGGATGCTGAGGAAGCACACTATATAACTGAAGGCTAGCCTGGTCTGCACAGTGAGTTTCAGGCCAGTTAGAGCTACATAGTGAGATCCTGTCTCAGGAAAAAAAAAAAAAAAAAAAAAAAAGCTTTGTAATGTTGAAGGAGTCAGACGTCCGGGCAGGTTAGAACTGCCTGGTAAGCTGGTTAGGGCTACCTCTTCTCGGTTCCATCTCAGAGACTTGGAGTCCCAGACCTATCTGATGCCCAGGGACTGCAGCCTCAGCAAGTTGTATAGTGACTCCTATTCTCTCTAACGCAACACGACTCAGTGCGTGACCTCCATCCTTGGAGCCAATGTATCACTTAGAGTGAGAAATAGTCCTGCCTGACAGAGTGGAGCTGGATCAGCTTGCCACATATCTCTAGCAGAAGCATAGACGCAAAATGCAAATGGTAAGATTCTAAATTCCCATCCAAAGGTCCTTTGGGGCCTGGAACCTTCCTCAGAGAGTTAAAGTCTCTTCATAGCCGGATGGTAATGACTCACGCCTTTAATCCCAGCACTCAGGAGGCAGAGGCAGGCAGATCTCTGAGTTTTATAGAGCTATTTCCAGGACAGCCAGGGCTACACAAAGAAATACTGTCTGGAGAAAAAAAAAGTCTCTTTATGATCTTTAGAGGTCACTTTCCTCCCCAGATGTTAGTGGAAGCTTCTAGAAGATATCTCATCCCTAGTTCTAAGTCTCTGCCCTCCCAGACATCTTCCCAGACAGGTACCAAGGTAATGAATGGATGGGGTGTTCCAGTAGCCACTATTGGAGTGTCTGCACTGTTCCTTAGTACCCAGCTTCCTCTTATCCTCTGTGTCTAGTATGGGGCAGTGGGTGAGGGGCACACGCAGTGCACCACCTCTTTCTCGAATCCTGACCACCTGGGAGTCAGGGCACAGCTCAGGCACTTACTGAGTAGGTAAGTCAGTTTTGACTGTGCCAACCTCTCTAACATTCAGTTTCTCCACTATTGGCTCTGACAGGGACGGGTGGGGAAGAAAAGGGGGTCAGGTGCAGGCTGGGCCTCCAGGCAGAGTGTCCAGGCACTCATGGCAACCTCGAGATGCAACTGCTTATCCTCAGGGCCTTAGCGTAGAGAGTGTGAGAATGGTGTGGCTCAGGGTAGGAATACAAACAGTTGGGTTGGTTCTGCTTAACTCCTGAGAGGCCTAAGTCCATGCCTTCTTTGCCTTGACCCCCACTGTCCTAGGTCTGGCCTGGTCTGGTCTGATGTCACTGTGTTCTCTTGACTCATTTGAAAACTGGATGACGCTATAAAGAGCAAGGCCATGCTGCCTGCGACTTGTGTACCCTGTGATTGTCCTGCAAACTCGAACCTTCCAGAAACCATGGCCCTGAGCCCTGGAGCAACAGTGAGAGTGTTCACTACAGTGTGACATTGACCCTGGATTCACAGCAGGGATCACACCACCCTGATGAACTGAATAGACCTGGAAATAAGTCTCCTGCAGCTACACAGAGGAAACAACCTTACAAATCAAACAGGGGGAGAGTTGTAAAATAAATGCCTGTTTTATTTACAAACACACACACACACACAGTTCACAAATTTTATGGTTTTTAAAGAAAGCAGATCAGTGACAAATCCAATTTGGGGACAGAGTCTTGGGGGTTGGAATGTGACTTGGGCTGACAGGGAGTCCCCACTAGGATTTCCATGCCTGGCGAATGTTCTAGTTCTTAGACCAAAGTGAGCCTATTGGTGTTCATTTTATTATCTTCATAGCATATATGCCTTATATATTATGCATGTGCTTTTATAAGAATCAGATGAAATAAAAGGAGAAGCCAGCACCTTCTTCTTGCACAGTGTCCTACAAGCAGGTCTACGTCTCAGACACAACCCCAGCGTCATCCCCACTGTCACAGGGACTAAGCTAAGGGCTCACAGGACCCTTGCACCAGTATTTGCTTAAGACTAAGCCTACGTTACTGCAGTTACCCCTGGGTTGATGATAGGAGACAAAGGACTATTTCTTATCTACATTTTGAGAATGGGGAAACTGAGTCAGTGAGGTTCCCTTCCCCAAAGACAGGCACCTACTACATGGGGAGCCAGCTTCCAAATCCAGCATACCTGGCTCCTAACCACTGGGAAGCACACTCCACCCCCACCCCCACCTCCCCAATCCCCAGATGGCTGTTCTCCTGGTTTCTCTTCCTGGCTCTCAGTAGATGAGATGACTTCCATCTTTCAGACCAGGAACCAAGGACAAGCCGCAGCCACAGACCCACTCTGGGCAGCTTGACTTCAGATCTCCAGAAGCAGATTCAACAATTCCCCCTCTGCTACCAACCTGTGGTAGATCCAGCCAGACAACTGCAAGGATTCATGTTCGGGCCTACTGTCTGGAAGCCGCCGTCTTAGCAGCCTACTGTCTTAGTAGCCCCGGGGCGTGAGAGTTTGGCCAACCATGCTCTCACTTTCTTCTCTTGCTGGTCCTCAGTTGGGTGGGGGTGGGGGTGTTCCTGCCACACATCGCTCCATTTGGGCAACAAATCAACATCATCCTTGAACAGGCCTCTGATGTCCAGTGCCTCAGTTTCCCCAAACAAACTCCTCAGAAGGCTTCGTAAGCAAGGTTAGACCCTGCAGGACAGCAGCTGCTATTTGTGTTCTCTGCTCCCCTCAGACATGATGGGTCTGAGTCCCTCCAGGGCCCTCACTTCTTGAGAATGGAGACTTAGGGGCCCTGCCAGCCTCCCCCACTCCCTCTGAGTCCATTCCATTCCAAGCATCTGTGACGGCACCACATTGCAATAGATATTAATTGCTACATTAAATTCTATGATATTGCTTAAGAGAATGTTCATTTAATTTCCCTGCAACTGTGGTCAACCTGATCTTTAATCGAAACTGACAGGCACAATTTAAATCAGGTAGCAAGTTCCCCCCCTTTTTAAAAGAGCTAAGAATGGCATGAATATTAAACGGGTCGGGACAGTTAGCAACACTAATACAGCTTAAGTCGGAACAAGCCTGGCTGCAGCTTTTAATTATTCATGCTCCCCTGGTAAGTCAGGCCCTGACAGCAGTGTCACACAGAGTTCAGGAAACTTCCTCGATGTGACATGAAAGACGAGGGGGTGGGCTGGGGAGGCAACGTGGCCCAGGGTCCTGAGTTAGGTCCTGGCTGTCTAGGAGTAATTTGGCTTAGAGAACATGCTCTGGACTTGTCCCTGCCATCAGACGTTGGCATCACTTAATGCTGGATGCTAAGTAGCTGGGGGATGAAGACAGAAGGGCTGGGGATGGGAGGGGGTGTGTATGGGCATACACCCACCTCAGAGAGCTGGAAGCACAAGATGATAGAATAGACAGAGCCGTACAGAGACAGACTTATCTGGAAGCAACATATGGAGACAGAACCAGAATCCCATAGCAGACACTGAGAGTTCAGAGACAGACAGTCAGCCCAGTACTGGGGCCTGTCTGCGGGCCATGGAGACTAGGATAGAGGATGGATACTGGGAAGTAGTACAACCTAAACTGGTGTGTGTGTGTGTGTGTGTGTGTGTGTGTGTGTGTGTGTGCATGTGTGTGTATGTGTGTGCATTTATGTGTATGTGTGCATGTGTGTGTATGTGTACATGTGTGCATGTGTGTGTGTACTTCACTTTATAATCCAGGTTACCCCTAAACTTATAGCCCTCTCCCTGCCTCAGCACCCCAAGTTCTGAGATTACAGATGTGCACCACCAACACTCACTCTATCCAGAGAAAGAAGCTACCAGTTGTGCCCAGACTAGCACCTGGAGATGTGGGGAGAGGGGGGAGTAGGGGCAGGTGCGGTGCTTACCTCCAAGGCACCAGGTTCTGCAGCAATATGAGCTCCCACAATGTGTCATGGTCCCTAAATCACTGGGATACCCACCTGCAGCCTGGGTAACCACCAAGGACACTGGTGGAAAGGGTCATGAGGACTAAGGAAGAGCTTCAGAGAAGCCAGAGAGGAGGCAGGGCCTCATTAAGAGAGGAGTGCAGAGGGGGAAGAGGCAGGAAGAAACCTTAGGAGACAGCCAATAGGGAGCTTGCACAAAGCCAGCAGGGATAGAATACAGGGCCAAAGACAGAAGGACAAATTGCCTTTTCACACTGGCTGTGAGGTCCACCTGGCCATCCAGACGCATCTCCTTAGTGTAGCCCTCACTAAGTTTGCCTGGAGTTTGCCTATAGTCTCCTGGCCTGCTCTGACTGGAGGAAAAGGGGAGTACTCACCTGTCTTCCTCCCCTTTCCTTCTTCCCTGTCTAGTAGGTGTGTTCTTATCCTTTCTAGTCCCTTCCTGCTCCCTCCTGACATCCCCCAACTCCAGAGGGGTTTTCTAGCATGTTCTTTCCTGAGAGCACTGCCCACCTCTGATAGCCACCGCCCAGCAAACCCTGAAGGCCAGGCGTCAGTCCCTCAGACACTCCTCAGGCCCATAGTCTCATTTTCTGCTGTGGTATCAAAAAGATCCAAGGAGAAGCCACTGCCCCCGCCCCACCCTTGCTGCCTCAGTTTCTCCATCCTCCAGTGTGGTGTGAAGACCCTGAAGTGAGTAATGAGATTCAGCTGAATTAATCTGAGCTACAGAAAGAGGACCACACTCCTGGCCCGAATAGAAGGGCACTCTGGGTGGGTGCTTTGCTGTACAGCATGGTAGAGGGCCCCTGGATTAAAGCATATACCCAAGTCTAGCCTCCCCAAAGCTAACCCAGGTGGGCTTCCTGTCTGGTTCAGAATCTGTTTCCATCCCTCCTGATTACCCAGGCGAGGCTCCTGAGGGTGGGCCTGTGACTGGAGTTTGCCTACAGTCTCCTGGCCTGCTCTGACTGAAGGGGAAGGTAAACGAAAAGGAGGGCACAGCAGCCTGAGCGTGTTTGCCCTCTGCTGTGTGTGACATTTACACACCTCAAAGCAGCGTTAGGCTCAGAGGCCGACAAGCTAGCCAAGCAGGAGAACATATGTCCCCAGTGCTAGGTCAGAAGAACAAGAGGG
>JADRCC010576605.1:3744-19316 GCA_019843855.1 Hylomyscus alleni
ACACACACACACACACACACACACACACACACACACACACACACACACATTCTTGGTGTCAAGAAATCTACTTGAGCAAGCTGCATGTTCCTTCCTTCAGAACTCAGCTTTTCTTAGTTTGGAGTCTTTCATTTGTTGTTTTTTTGCTGTTTCCAGTGTCTCCATCATAGTTAGATGAGAAACTCCTTTCCTCCAGAGAACAGGATACACTGTCTGGATATGTACAGAGGTGAGTCTTAGCACTTTAATTTTGATCTGATATAAATAACATAAAGGTAGAAAAAGAAACATTAGTTTTGGCAGAGGGTTTCAAGCTATGGGTGGTTAGCTATATTGGCTGGAATCAACAGAACACACTTTATAGGAGGCTCTTTCTTAATTTTTTCCAAGAAGAGAACAAAGAAGACATGGCACTCCGTAATATCCCATAAAGGCAAAGCTCAGTGATCCAAGTACTTCCTGTAGACCACCTCTTCCACAAAAACAGTTTCACGAATTATTGACACATGAGCATCCAGGCAATACCTCAGATCTGAACTATACAACCACAGAGAAAATTCTAAGATATAATAGTTATAATACGATCACTGGGATATTCTATTCTTTATCTACTGTATGGATTCACTCTATGATAACAATTTGATGAATAAAATGATAATTGTGTCTTTGTGTGTGCACATGCATGCATGCATGTCTGTGCATGTGTGTATGTGGACATACAAGTGCTTTGAAACCAGTATATCTTTATATACAACTAAAGGATTAAATTTTAAAAATACATGCATACTCATTTACAGACAAGTAGTCTAAATATAAATGAGTATAATTCAGAACCCCATATGACTATATTCCCTCTATTACTCCCAGCTGCATCAAACTAGAAGACTTAGTGAATCTGTGGTCAGGTACTTTTTGGTGTTGACACTCTTCGGAAGAATATTTAAGAACAGGGATTCGTATGTCTTTGTATTTCAGGACTATGCATATCAAGCAACGTTTATGTGACAAAAAAGGGGGCATCAACAAAGTGATGGCAAGCCCTAGTCTACAGAATGCATTGTAAGAAACTTAGCTCAGCACTACCACACAGTAAGTAGTGAATGGTGTGTGTTATTTTTTGGTAAATAAAAGAGCTGCTACTAATGATTTTATGTTAGAACAGGAAAGATGAATAGAATGTTTTCTCTAATTTATGTCTACCTAGGCACAATTTTATGATTATAATTTTTGTTGACAGCTATAACAGAAATCCATTTAGTAAAAGAAATTTTAGCAAGTGAAAGAATTATAGTAAGAGTTTGGGAACTGTCTCCAGGTTTGTCTCTCTTTTCAATTTCTTTATTGTTTCTAGTTCCATTTTTAGATCCTTGAAGGTTTTGTTCAATTGCTTCACCTGTTTGGTTGTATTTTCCTGTAATTCTTTAAGGGATGTTTATGTTTCCTCTTTAAGGGCTTCTAGCTGTTTACCTGTGTTTTCCCTATATTTCTTTAAGGGAGTTGTTTATGTCCTTCTTAAAGTTCTCAATCATCATCATGAGATGTGATTTTTTTTTAAATCAGAGTCTTCCTTTTCTGGTGTGTTGGGGTATCCAGGGCTTCCTGTGGTAAAAGAACTGTTTCTGATGATGCGAAGTAGCCTTGGTTTCTATTGCTTATGTTATTGCCCTTGCCTCTTGTCATCTGGTTATCTCTGGTGCTAGCTGGTCTTGCTGTCTCTGCCTGTGGCTTGTTCCTCCTGCAAGCCTGTGTGTCAGTACTCCTGGGAAACCAGTTCTCTCTGGGAGGAATTTGGGTATGGAGTGTTGTGGCACAGGATTAGCTTCCGGCACAGACAGAAACCAGGAGATTGTTTTGTTGTTGTTGTTGTTGTTTTGTTTTGTTTTTCTAGACAGGGTTTCTCTGTGTAGTCCTGGCTGTCCTGGAACTCACTCTGTAGACCAGGCTGACCTCGAACTCAGAAATCCGCCTGCCTCTGCCTCCCAAGTGCTGAGATTAAAGTCGTGTGCCACCACCGCCCGGCAGGAGATTGGTTTTTAAATGTGTTGCATTATTCTGAACAAATTCTGCCCATTATCTTTGAGGAAATACAGTTTTAATGTATACTATAAATCATTTTTTCATGAATGTATTCAGTGTTTAAAAAAATAAAATGTAACACACTGGAAATAAGGAAGATGACTACAAATGAAACAAGTGTTCTATATCAAGATCATTAAGGTGATATACTCCCTAGTCTCATTTGTAAAAAAAAAAATTGAATATTCAAATATTATTTAACTCAAGAGAAACACAAAAGTTAAAATGGTTTTAATACTTACTATATAACATCTAAAGAATAATGGATATTAATAAAACATTGGCCAGGTTATATAAAAATGTGAAATTGTACCTTGTAAAACTCCAAAAAAAACTCTCCTACTAACTGTGAAGTGGATTAGAATGCTGGAATTTCTAGGGAAGGAAGGTCCCTGTGAGGTCTGATTTATACAGTAGGCTTCAGCATCCTTGCCTTCTTCATAATGACAGTCACTGAGCTAAAGCCACCCCAGTAGCTCCAGAGCACTATAGTGTTCTCCATTCTAACAGTAGAGTCTGTGCCATTCCCAACACTTAACATTCTGAGCATTTAACACTTCTCGTTGCATCCAAATCCAGTTACAAAAACCTTCAAAGCAAACTATTTACCTCAAGTGAAATCTGCTCTGAATAATTCATAGGAAGGAAGAAAGATGGCAGTGAAGGCAGCTAAGAGAGTTTTAATGAAGCCTAGAGTTTGGAAAAAGTAGCCGTGCAGAGTTCAATCCTTAGCTTGTGTGTGACTGACACAGGAACGGTGCCACACATGTTAACAGGACAGGGTCCTTTTTGTGTGTGACAAGTTAAAAAAAAAAAAAAACATCTCAAGTCTTTATGTTTCGGTGTCTCTCTCTCACCTTATCTCTGGAAATCCTGCTGTTATCTGCAGACTTGGTCAGAAAGACACCAAATAACTTGGGAAATGGTTAGGTTTGCAAAGCGCTTGTCAGGTGACCATGAAGACATAAGTTCAGATGTTCAACACCCTCATAAAAGCCATGCATTTTGACTTAGACCTGCACTCACTGCGTAGAGTAATTAGGAACAGGAGGACTTTGGAGTTTTCTGTTCAGAATTGGTGAGTTCCAGGCTCAAGGAGAGACTCCATCGCAAAAGTATGATGGAGGGTGACTGAGGAAGATAACAGATATTGATCTCTGGGCTCCATATCTACTTGTATAAAAGTAAAGAGGCGTGAACATATACACTCGCACATATGAGAGAAAGAGAGATAAAGAGACACAGAGGCACAGAGAGAAAGCCAACAATTTCACTGTTCTGGATTCTAATGTACCAGAGTCTACTCTGAGGTTATCGGGATTGATTCAAAGACAAGGTTCACATAATGAGCAATTACAGTCTGTAAATATGTATCTGTTAGTGAGAATTTTTAATCACACAAAATGTCTGATAAAAGAGATAAGATGTGTTGTGGATCATGATTCTAGAGGTTTCAGTCTACACTACCTGCTCTACTGTTTTGGAATTGTAGTAAGACAGAACATTAAAACCAAGAGGAGATGGACTCTGAGAGTGCTGACTGAATGGGTTGAATGGAAACAGAAACAGAACCGAGGTATATTCCAAGTATAGAATATACCTTTAAAGGTAATTCTTCTAATTACCTGTTTTCTCCAAGTCGGTCCCACCCTTCACAACTCCCAAGACCTTCAAATAGTCCATTCTAGGGATGTCTCCAGTCCTCAGAGGGAATCTCCTTCTATCTCCAAGCAGAGCACCCCAGCCTTTACCTCGGTGTCATATTATGCTCAACTGCTCCGTGTTTAACCACTTGCTGACCAATGGTGGGGACTCAGTAATCAGAGTGGGTCCAACAGCATATGCAAAGCTTGGCTCTTCATTTCCAGATGTTTCCCTCTTCTGTACAGCCCCATGGCCCTATAAAATAATGTGATTCTAGGGATACATTGGAGCAAAGGAGTTTATTCTATCTATAATAAGGTTCTTAGAAACCAATCGATTAACAAAAATATATTTATACCTTAAGACCCCTATGGCGCCGGGCGGTGGTGGCGCACGCCTTTAATCCCAGCACTTGGGAGGCAGAGGCAGGCGGATTTCTGAGTTCGAGGCCAGCCTGGTCTACAGAGTGAGTGCCAGGATAGCCAGGGCTACACAGAGAAACTCTGTCTGGAAAATCAAAAAAAAAAAAAAAAAAAAAAAAAAAAAAAAACAAACAAGACCCCTATGGCTATAATTTAAAACCAAACTAGATAGTCGAAATAACCATAACCTTCCTAGCCTTTCCAAAGGAAAAGTTTGGTGCTCTTTTTAACCAAACTTCAGGACCTAGTAGGCAGACTTTAAGGAAAAATATTGCTCTGAGTATTGTGTTAATTAAGAAACACGGAATGTTTCAAACACAGTTAAGAAATACATATTTTATGTTCCTGAATTAACAGTTATTAAATCTTAATAATGTATTATCATCTTTCAAAATTTGTTTTGTGTATATGTCTGCCATTTGTCCCTTAGATTTCCAGGGAAGCGTCCATACTGAGATGAAGACATAAATACCTGCCCCTTAAATGTTCACTGAATACATAAATGAATGTCTTGTTACTCAAAATGATTGAAGCAGCTTTATTTTAAAGTTAAACATCAATTTTTGTATTTTCAGATATACTGAAGCAGAATAATATTGCTAGTTGAATTAAATGCAGACTCATACTCAGTATTTTTTTAAAGAAATTCTTACCAAATAAGCAATGGATTTTAAGAAATGATTTGTAAACAAGTTTTCTAGACTTAAAATGTCCTCAGTGGGACAGGAAGCATGGATTGACCATTCTTTTTTTTTTTTTTTTTTTTTCAATTTATTTCGAAGGGAAAACCCATTTGCAGGCTGTGGTACTAGGTTCTAACTGATGTACACATATTTTAACCTCCACTGAGTTTTTTTGTTGGTGATCATGTATCATGAGTAGCATGCTAAATATTAATTATGAGAAAAATTCAAGAAATGCCACCAAAGAGGAGGAGCACAGGGTCTGTGAACTGGCTGCACATTAGGGCTGTATGACTACCTCAGCATTCTCTTTATAAGATGATATAAATGTTAAATGTTTATGTTCCAGCAAATAACACACATATAATCATGCACATATAGTAGGAACTGATGGGGAGGGTAAATTACTCTAGATGTAGTATGTGCTAATTAACCCAGTATTTATTTGTTTTCCCTTCCTTTCCCCTTCCAACTTCCACTAATAGCATGCTTCTGCATTCAGATAGACTTTTTTTCCTTCTACATAGCACAGTATTATTTTTTCTCAACCAGGTATATTTCACTTAATTAACTGTTCTTTGGCAAAACAGGATTTCATATTTTTTTTATGATTTTGAATTTATATTCTAAATCACGTGAATATTTTCTAAAAAATAAATATTTTGTATTCAAAATTCTAAATTATTTAAATAAACAATATTCCAAAGTTCATAAAAATTACATTTGAAATTATTTTCAAGAATCCTATTAGAAACAGAATGGAAGAAAACCATGGCAGTTACAGTATAAATAAAAAATCTAAAACTGACTGAAATGATATAAACAAAGAATGTCTAAAGTCTAAATGTTAATCATATTTATATTAAAGAATTAAAATCATAGTGATAAATACCCACTTCTGAGTATTAAGTAGTAGACCTATGACTTATATCTTTCTAAAATACATGAAATATAGGCAACACATCTATGGGCTATGGTGATTTCATTCTCTTCTATAAAACTTGAGTGTTAACTTAAGTATATTAAGTTAAACATATTACAGAAGAAGCCATGTATTTTTTTTTAACTTTTCTTTAATTTTCCCAACTGTTTTGACAAACTTAAACAGAACTGTGCAAGGCTTAATGGTATTACCTTCAGCAGTTAGATTGCTACTGTAGTGTATTATATCAATATCTTTCATGAATATTATTGTTCTAGTTTAAAGTTAAAAATTTAAAATTGCTTACTAATGATTATAGCAGTTTCATATTATTAATAATAAGTTGAATTTCTAATGTATTGATATTATGTTCTTAATATTTTTTTCAGTATTGTGAGGTTAATTCATCTTAGATATGGTCAAAAAGGAGTAGTCTATGGCTGGAGTATTTCATAGGTCAAATAAGTCTGTTGAAGTGGAGGAGGGCACCAGCAGGGGAAGGAAGAATTAAGACAAGAGTGTTCTGGTTTTAGATCTGCACTAAGAGTGGGGCAAGCATATGAAAGATGGTATGGCTTGATTATTATATTCCACATTTTCAGTCATTTTGCTGTGATGAAATATGCTTGGGGAGTTTAAGAATACCTTAGATAAACTGAAAGTAAATGATGGTCAAGTCTGGCCTGTTAGTTCTACCAACGAGACTTTTGTGGTTAAGTCCCCACTTCTGGTACTGATATATAGTGCATTTCTCTGAATGATGTACTTCTAACCAAGAGTCCATGCAAGTGTGAAGAGGGTGTATTTTTGTATTCACATTCTCATTCTGTACTCACATTCTCATTATTGTGGCTGGTACTCTCACTGCTTTCTTTTTGCCATAGAGTGATGAAGAAGTCCTATAAAGAGATCAGTTGCAATACAGAGGAGTGCAGGTATATCCTAGTCAGCAGCCAGGAGGGAACTGAAGTCCTCCATGCAATAGTGTCTGCCAAGAACCATCCACGTGAGAATACTTCTGTTACCAGTGCTGCTCCCAGCTAAGCTCCTAAGTCTGCTTAATTAATTGTGGTCTTGAAAATGATGCTAGCCTGGAAATCTTGGCTACAAAACACCTTAAATCATAAATAATAGAATCCACAGAAAGATAAATTCGAGCTGGTATAAGCCACCGACCCACACAGGAAAATAGTTAAATATAACAGGTAACAAATTCTATTCCTGAATTAAAGACTGTCTTTTGTCTTCATATGGCCAGCTGCTATTTATTTTCACATGCCTAGAATACAGCTTTTTAACACCAACTAAGAAAACCATAAGTGCAAAGGAGTTATTGATGATATTGGAGATGTTATCTGAAACTTGAGACATTAAATATTTGCCACCTACAACGGTTTATTTTTCACAGTCTTATTACAATTAAAATAGTCTAAATTCCATAAGCCTACCAGTCCAGCTTCACTGAGGGATAATTCGCTGTGACTACACCATCTGATAAACTTCAGCACCAAGAAATGGAGAGCAACACTCTGAAGACCATATTGGAAAGGGAGAATATCCTGCCTGTAGGTTCCCAGTGCCTTTGTGCAGTCAAGTTATTCCTCAGTTCTTCCAGGCTACTCAACACGTTCTCGTACTAGCTGTACATGTTCTAGAGCTCCATATGTAAAGAATGTACTTGACCTAAAAGAAACAGTTTCATGTAGACCAATTAAAATTTGGTTTAAATCATCACACATAAGTTTATATAGAAACCATATAGAAATATCCAAAGAACAAACACGGTCCTATAAGAAAGTATATATAATATTCCACAGAATATTAAACATCAATTGGTCTTCAGTGGACGACCTGACAAAGAAGACTGTTTTTCTATAATACCTCAACAATCCCTACAACTTATCCAGACTTTTTCCCCTTTGAGTACTGAGAAATATAAGAGTTACAACTGCTCTGTAATAAACGGCTCTACAGTGGCCATTCATCAGCACATTTTAAACTTACAAACCACAAGAAAGTTGAGGCTTTTGTGGACGAGAAAAGGACTTTATGTAAAGTTAGAATTCTCTAGCTTTTTCTTGCAACTTGGCACTTTTAAATTCGTTCTTGTTGATTAAATTTCCAACTTTCAATCAGTCTGCTTTCAAAGGCTGGAATTCTACTTTTCAGTAAGGGAAATGCAGCCATCCAATAAAAATGCTAGAAGCATTTCCTTAAACATATAGACTGATGATGGATAGGCAAATAACATGGAAACCTACACAATAGAAACAGGAGACAGAGTTCGGCAGTACTTACACAGTGTTTGCCAGGGATGAGGCAGTAGCTAACGCTGAAATCCTGCAGTTTCCCATTTAACAAGTATGCCTTCAGTTCACACAATGAGCTAGGTAGAGCTTCAACTATATCAACTGTTGTTTCCACTTATGGATGGAGACACTAAATAGATACTAGTTAAAGTACAGGAGCCAACAAAGCATGAAAAGGTTCACTATGCCAAAATATGGTTTCCTGGGGTAAACAAATAAATCTTCAAGATTTCCATAGCTAAGTTTTTTTTTTCCTGCAGTTCAATTACAAAGTTCATGTAACCACTTTGCACAACACTCAAAAGTAAAAAAGTGCAGTGGGAAAGGATTAAATTTGCTCTCAAAATACTCTTGATGTAAACCAGGTTTTGACTTTCCTATGTAAACGTTGTATTGGTGGGGAACATAACCTATAATGTAAGTAGAGTTGAGGTATAAATAGGTACCGAAAAACATAATTAAATGTGAAGGAAGACGGTGTCTTCCCTCACCTAAAACCTTATGATTAACAACAGTAGGATAAAGGAACCGAAGAGAAGCTACCAGGCAGTCACACTAGCTACCAACTTAGCTTCTCACTTGGCCCATTAAAACTAGAACCTCAGAGAATACTTGGATAAGAAAAAAAGCACTGGAGGACAAGAGACCCAATGAAGGAAATAAAGGGACCTTGGTGGTTTGAATACATTTGGCCCCCATGAACTCATATGTTTGAATACTTGGCCTACAGGGAATTGGCACTATTATGAAGTGTGTCCTTGGAGCAACTGTGTCCCTGTAGGGGAGGGCTTTGAGGACTAGTGAGAGATCCTCCTTCTGACTGCCTTCAGAGAAGAGATATTCTCCCCTGACTGCCTTCTGATCAAGATGTAGAATTCTAAGCTCCTCCAGCATCAAGTCTGCCTTCACAATGTCATACACTAGGACTGAAGCTTTGAAACTGTAAGCCAGACCTAATGAAATATTTGCCTTTATAAGAGTAACCTTGGTCATGGTATCCATTCACAGCAATAACACTGTAACTAAGCCTTGTGAGTTCTCTCCTCTTCACAGATGCTCCATGACTGTTACCACAGTGACTGGCTCTAACAGCTGCAGATATTCTAACTATTTCCTCCTGACCTCTACAATGTTGAGAAAAGTCTCCTTCAAATTGAACTTGTGGTCCTAAATTCCAGAGACTACGTGAACCCTTGTATACTCTTCTAAGGATAGAAAGGAGCCAGAAGTGTGAGCAGAGGGCAAAGAGAGGTGATAGTCGGCTTAGCAGATCTCCATTCTGATCTCCATCCATGACATCCATGTATGCATGGCCTGTGGTCTCAGTGCATTCTATTGGAAGAGCTCTACTTGAATCCAATTCCACTGCAAAGAAGCACCAGTCACAGTGAGTGGAGCCCCCACGATGAGATTCCTGGACTACCTGTTATAGCTTGAAATTAGTGTCCCACTAAGACTGACTAAAATGCTGTCTTTTGTCTTAGGAATGAGGGAGAGAGGGAAGGAAGGGCACCCACTGTTCCTACACACATATCACACACAGGCGAGGGTGAGCACTTCTGCCAAGAAAAGAAGTACAGATTCCTAAGTGAAACCAGAAAAATAGAAAAAGCCAATTTTTTTTTTTTTTTTTTGTACAGGGAAAACTGGAATTAAGAGGCACATTCAAACTGATAAAAAATACTGAGCTTCAATTACATTTGAATTAAGGAGGGCCTGAAAACTTTAATAACTGAAAATTACTCTTAACTATTATAATTAAGTTGTGCTTGTAACTGAAGATCTAAAAATTATGATCTCTGTTTTATATACATGAAATGCCAGATCTGATAATGTGGTTGAAGAAGAAAATGAAAAGACTCTTTGTCTTTAAGAAGAGGCCTTTCAATGAAATCAGTATGAAAAGATTACAGATAATGCCCATTAAGCTCTTACCACACTGCCTGACACAGCAAATGCTTTTAATAAATATGAGTTACTAGTAGCATTACCTTCATGTCACCTTTAATTACTCTACTTACACATATTATCTCTACTCTTCAGTAAATTTGTAAGGTGGACATTTTTTTGTCTATTTTAGAGATGAAAGAAAAGATGGAAGAGAACAAGTAAGCAGAAGCCTCCAACTTAATCCCAGCAAATCAGTGTACACTCAGTTAAGAGCTAACTCAGAGCTATTATCAGCTACACTGGCTTTGTCCAACTCAGACATATTAGCTTCACAAATATCTACTCCCCTAAAGAGGAGTTAAGTCAATCAGGAAAAAAGACAGGATAGTTCCCCCAAAGGAAGGGCTCCACAAGGTGTTTAGATGTCTGGTGGGAGAGTGTGATCTAAGGATTCTTAAGGATTTTCCTTGATGATGACCTCAAAATCCAATTTGGAGCCAAGAGAAATGTTTCCTCCAGAATACAGCACTGTAAGAGAAAAGAGAAGTGGAGGAAGAGTAGGAGGCAGCATCAAATAGGCCCAAATGTGCAATACTGTGTCATTGATGAAATTCTTATCACAAAGAGCATGAGGACTTGTGATGGATAAGCCACCAGAACCCACATAAAAATCCAGGCATGGTAGGCCCACATGGCCTAATTCTTAATTTAATGTTTCAGAGGCAGAGTCAGGAAGATTTCTGGGGCTCACTCGGGCAGGCACTTTAACCTAATCCACTAGTTCTAGGAGAAACTGGGTGGACAATCCAAGATGGACAGCAACTGGTAAATGAAACAAAAAGTTGACAGTTGACCTCTATTCTCTACATGCATAAATGTATATATACATCTAACCAAATACAAAGTCTCTCTCTCTGTGTCTCTCTCTCTCTAATACACACATACACACACACACACACACACACACACACACACACACACACGTATAATACTAAAGTTTGGACTTCCTAGCTGTAGCATCTGAGAAGGCTATGAATTCTGATCGAGATGTCCTCAGTATTTTCCTTTAGCGTACTTACCTTGCAATGAAAGTGACATCTATGCCACAGAGCTCTATTGAAATGTTAAACAAGGTTAGACACAGGCCTTTTTGCCTTGAGCTCAAAACTGTAAAATGATAGTAAAAAAAAAACAATTCATGTTTTTTTGTTAAATTTAAAAATTATGTTACTAATAGTGACATTTCAACTATTTTGACTTATATTACACAATCAAGTCAATTAATACGCATTTTCCTTTTGGTTTTGCAGCAGTGTAAAATTTCCTAGCAAAATCTCACTTCTGGGTCTGCTATAAATTCCAGTGAAAGAGCAAGAGGAAAGCATGATGGGAGAGTCAGGGTGGATAAGGGCAAAGGCTAACTATGGAGGCATCGCTAGATTTCCCAGAGTGGCAACTGTAATTACAGGTTTGAGCTTCCAGCAATTACTGCATATTCTCAAGAGTAGTTTTTCTCTTCCATCTATGGATCTGCAGTGGCTTGGTGACCTCCCCCAAGTATCACACAAAACCAAGCACTGACAGGGCACCCTCTTCTCTAAGTGAATGTTTGAAATGATTTGGGTAAGTGCCAAAGAGAGAAGGGGGGGAAAAGAGTTTATTATCAAGGTGAAATATAATGAGGGCAACTGAAGAGGCAGTGCAGGACCAACAGGGAAGATCTGGACCTTGAATCCACTACATACCCTCTAGACATGCAGCTTGGTACACCCGGTGATTAGCTTCAGATACGAAAATGAGTGGTCAGAGTCAAGGCCACGTACAGAGCACTTTATAGGGAGAGTTTCTGGAGTCCTCTAGGTTAGGTTTATGTAACCTAGCACAGCCTGGCCATGTAGAGTGTTAAAGCCGTAATTCAGAGCACAAGTGCTTCAGGAGCTTAGCAGCTCCAAAGTCAAACTCTGAGACGAAAAGAGCTGATTGTTAAGGGGAAGTCACTTGGAGAGTTCTTGAGAAGGGAACTGGGGCTGTGTACGGTTATAAAAACCTCTTCCCAGGACTTATCTTTTCGTAATTTTTCATAGAACTCAAAAGCTAGGAAACAACTGCACAGACCTGAGGGCTGAATACACAAAACTATCAGTGTTCTTGTCCTTTTTGCTCTAAAACTCTGCCTAACATGGAATGATAAGTACTGAAAGTTCATTTATATTCCAACTTCTACTCCTACATGAGTAGATCAATTTTATGGATATTGTTAAAGCAGTATCTAGTATTTGGAATTCCTTGTGTACCCAAACCCACTTCAACAGTAGAACTCTTTATTGTCTGTGACTGATTTTAACTGGTCGTGATTCAAATTTCAATCAACATTTAATTTGTTGTCTAAGAAATTTGCAAAGTAAGAATAATCTATTATAATAAAGTCCCTGTTCCTCAAGTCAAAATCAGAAAGACTTAATGGAGTGTATGATTGTTTATATACAAGTAAAGTGCCTTATCAAATATTGATAATCATGAAATGTATCTTTGCTACACATGTGGGATTGCATTACTCTGTTGTTGTTATTATGTCAAAGACAAAAAGAAAAATTACCTGTAAATATTGGTAAAGTTGGTAAATGAATAAAACAGGCATAGGTTAAGCATGAGAAACAGTGAAGACTGAGAGATTCAAAACCATTTGAGTTGGGTTCCTACCAACATCTAATTTTAAGCTCCACTAAATAATGCGGCCAACATCTTATCTTCACTGTTTTAAAGTAAGCACTGTTCGAGCTTACTGTGTTTAAACTGAGGTGAAAAACTTAGCTTTAGATGGCCCATTTCTCATAATTTGAAAACAGACCCTCAGCTCTTATCTGCCTTTGCTTCCTGTGGTCCCCTGTTAAACTGGGTTCTCTCATTGAGTTCACAGAGCTTCAGTTTGCACACTGTTAGTTCACCCTTGGATACCAGTGTGCAGAATCTTTACAAAACCTTCAGTGTTTAGATTTCTATGAAGGATAGGTGGCATCATATGGAGCCAATAGGTGATCTGAGAATTGAAATTCAGAGACTCAGAAAAGGGGGAGATAGAATGAGACTTAGCAGTTAAGTTTTGATACAATACTTTGTGTGATGAAATAAATTCATTGTACTCCTATAATGTATGGAAGAAGCAGCTATGAAATAAAAGATAGGGAAAAAAACCCTCAGAAGTATAATGGTCCTTGAAATGTGTATCAGGCTTCCTCCAGAGTTCAAAGAACATCTGTAATAGAAACAATATTATGCTTTCAAGAAAATGTATTTGTCATTGATTAAAATAGAGTCCTATGATAAAAATCCTGTGGGACATGCTCTACAGGAATTAGACGAGTGACATGACAGATGAAAACTGAGACTTTTTCCAGGTTCACACACAGGGCATGGCAGAATTGTAATGATGATAGCTCACATTTGTAAAGGATTTTAGTTTTCAAAGTACTTTGCTATCCATCATCTCTTCTGATCCTTATAACAACGTTGTGAGCTAGGTAGGGTAAGAACTCACATACTCATTTTAAAAGGAGAGAAAACTTTTTATCTTTCTTAACAGACAATTTTATAACTAGAGTGATTATGCCACATTTTATTCTTCTGGGCATAATGAGAATTAAAATAGTTTAAAAAAAATGAGTGCTAGTGCAGATGAAATGATGTTTTCATGGTGAAAGTTTCCTCAAAGAAGCTAGCACAAAGAGATGGGCTCATGGAGAGCATGATCCTGTATTTTCTGCCTGGCAGAGTTCATTCTTTCTTGAGGGCATTTTATACAATTATCATCTCAAATGTTATGTTGCTATCTCGAGCTTGCTGTGTTTAAACTGATGGGAAAGACTTAGCTTTAGATGGCCCATTTCTCATAATTTGAAAACAGACCCTCAGCTCTTATCTTCCTTTGCTTCCTGTGGTCCCCTGTTAAACTGGGTTCCCTCGTTGAGTTCACAGAGCTTCAGTTTGCACACTGTTAGTTCACCCTTGGATACCAGTGTGCAGAATCTTTTCTTTTTTTTTTGTCACTTACTGGCATCCATTATATTTACTTTCTAAGGAACTTTGCTTCCTTTCTAAGCTCTTTACATCTAAAGGACATGCCCTTCGATTTCCAAACTCACTCAGGTGCAATCCTCATTTCCTGGACACTTTATGCCCCTTCCTTCCTCGGTCCTTGAGGTTTGGTTCAGAACATGTGGAAAGAAGTTTCCTCTACATTGGAAAATATTTTGAGTCTTCTGTTAAGTATCATTTCTATTATTTGGACCCTCCAAAGAATACCGACCTCATCATCTGCTGTGATATGTAAATACTAGGATGTTAATTATGCACGTTTCAAGGCGCTGCACAGGATGACAGCATCTTCAGTTACGTCAAAGCCTTTCACATAAACCTGCATATTCTGATATTTCTGACACACTTATAATATCAAGCCATTCCATGATGGGTTTATTTAGTAGATAACTATATTTTTTAAAATGAAAATAAAATAAATGCACGCATTCATAGGAAGCCAATAAGATATGAATCGCTGAGCATCTAATGACAGAAAGGTCCCTGTGCTACTGCCCTCATGAGGAATTTATCTGTTACTAAACAGGGAAACAAAACAGACACTTGTTGGGATGCTCAAAATTCAGATGATCAATTGAAGTCACAATCACAAACCAAAAAGGAGATTGGTTACGTCTTTACCATGAAAGAATCTCACTGATGAAATTAAACTTTGTGTCTTGAATCAGACGGGTTGGACGAATGTTGCTGTTTTGCATATAGAAACACAGGGACTATGAATGCCTCATTACATAAAATGGGAAGTCAGGTGAGATGCTGGGCATTTACATTTGACAACAGGAGACAAGATAATCTATATGGAACATTTTTTTAATGCTTATAAAGCCCTGAGAACTTTATGACATTTAACTGTTAAATAAAAATGAATAAATGAATAATTATAATTATTCTAATAAACAAAAATAGTCTGAGCAACATTAGAATATACTCATAAACTGAATAAATTCATTCTGTTAAGTTTTGCTAATTCTTCAACTTTATACAGCAATTTTGAACATAGCTTGCAAATGTTTAATCCAAGTCATTACAGAACAAGCTGCTTAGCCTTTTCTTTAGATTTCAGTAGTATATAAATTCCTACAAGACAAACAATAATTTGAGAGTGTTAAGCTTAAATGTAGATTTCATAATAAAAATTGTTTCTAAAAGATATTTCACTCTTGAGATGAACATTTGTTAGTTCATACTAGTTTTTTTTCTTTGTTATGCGCAATTTTCTTGATCATTACTGGAAGGAGGGAAGTGAATACATGAATGATATAAATAAATACAGTATTAATGGTATTAATTCTTTCAGGACACGGTTCAGAGTGTAATAAACAATCTCAATAGAGACAGATTATATTCCTAATCATTAATAAAATATATATAATTTATAGTACATTGTTTTAATTTTTGCAGAAGATATCTACTATTCCTATAAAATATATCTTGAGAAGGATGAATTGCAAGAAATAAGACCACAAAAGTAATAACCAGGTAAATGAGAGAAAGCTGATGAAAAGAATATATATTATACAGAGCATTATCAAGA
>JADRCC010576608.1:0-12500 GCA_019843855.1 Hylomyscus alleni
GTAAGCAACACTCCTCGATGCTTCCTTCCTACCTCCAGGTTTCTTCTTTAAGTTCCTGCACACCGACTCCCCTCAATGATGAATGTAACTTGAAACCAAACTCTTTCTTCCCATGTGGCTTCAGGTCATTGTGTTTATCACTGCAACAGAAAAGCAAATGGTGAAGGTCTTCAAATGATGTAAAAGAAGAAAGTAAGAGAGGCAAAAGAATGAAAATAAATGGTAGGACTATGAGACAATTGAGAAAAATAAGAAAACTCTAAATGTTGGGTTTGTGTTGAAGCTTGGCAGGAAAAAGGGAAGTGTTAGTGGTGTTTAGGAATCTGCTGAGGTCAAGTCAAAATCAGAGCAGGAAGTGTTGCCTCTCAGGACCTAAGGTCATGATAAACATTTACAGGAACCAAGGAAGGAGCAGGTTGGTGTGAAGCAGCTGCGATCTGGTGAGCCTGCATCCTGTAAACACGCGTGTAAATGTATTCCCTGAAATATTGCTGGAACCAGGTCCAAAATCTGAATATCAAGAAGAATGTCAATTTCAGCAGAAAAAAAGCAAAATCAAGCAAAAGACAAAAATAATCTTATATGAGGAAACATGTGAGCGTAAGCCCGATCTGCAAGTTCCTTTAGATGCACTGTGAGAAGTTCAGCCAATGTTAGTAGGGAATAAAAACATGAAAAGAAATTCTCCAAGTTTATGGTATTTTGCTTAAATTTGGTAAATGTTGGTGCATGGGAAATCTGATGCTTGGAAAGTTTTGGTTTTGAAAATGATGCTTTGGAATAGTAAACTTTGTAGTGTTGAGGGATGGAAAGATGGCTCAGGCACTGAGAACACTTGGTGCTTTTTCCAGACGACCCAGAGTTGATTCCCATCAGCCTTATGAGGGCTTACAACTGCCTGTAACTCCAGTGCCATATGACTGTATGCCCTTTTCTAGCTGCCAGGAGCTCCAGACACACATGTGGTGCACAGATAACACATGCAGGAAAACCTTACCACATATCTCTATCTCTATCTAATCTATATCTCTATCTAATCTATATCTATATCTATGTATCTATATCTGCATATTTATATTGCATTAATTTTCAAGATCATAAGCATAGGTGACGTTTGTCTTCAGTAATCATTCATTTTGAAATCATGCTGATTATCAGATATCTGTGTCCAGTGGAGGTCATTTGTGGATATTACAGGAAAATATTTACATGCACTTGAGTCAAAAAGAGTTTTGTGAAAAACACAGCGTAGTCTTGAGGTAGGGACTATAGTGAAATCTTTTGGGTCCTGAATACCAAAACTGAGAAGGCCTTTATAAGAAACTTGCCTTAAAAGTAAATATACAGATGACTTTCAAGAACAGCATAAGAAATATTTATCACACAAAAGGAAATATCCAGAGAAGTGGGACATGTTTCACGACATTATAATATTCAAATCCAAAAATGGGAAAAAAACGTGATTATACATGAAGCCATCAAGATTGCTCAAAGTACATAAAAATCATAGAATTAAAGAGGGTAGGGCAGACTAACAAAATACAATTGGAGATTTCAGCACTTTCTCATGAATTGATAGAAAAGCCTTTAAGAACACAGAAACCCTGAATCGATTAATAAGACTTAACTGATATTTTGCTTTAAATAGGACAAAACATTTCATTATTTTTGTTATTTATTTTCTTAATTTTTAAACTTTATTCTAAAACCATTGTAAACACAAATCATAATGTGGGTATGCACAGGCATGCACATGCCTGTGAAGGCCGGAAAGGCATGTCAGGCCGAGGAGCTGGGGTTTCAGGCAGTAGTGAGCTGCTTGATACAGGTTCTGGGAACTGAATCAATCCAGATCCTCCAGTAGAGAGATCTACGCTCTTAACCACCGAGCTGTCATTCCAGGTCCTAATACAATAAGTTTTATTATTCCAAGGTATCATTTGAAAAGGTAAAACATTCAAAGTTTTCCTATGCATTTTAAGAAGAACAAGAATACAGAAAATTTCCTCTTTTGTCCTTACTACTGACCTGTCTCTCCAGCCCATTGACACCTCTTAAACGTTTTATCCAACAGGCGCAAAACTCATACTCTCTTCTGTTGCACACCGGGAGTTCACCATGAAAAAAACAACATGCTGGGCCATTTAAAGTGTGGTTGCATTTAAAGGAGCATGGATTAATCACATAAGATATTGTGGTATAAAGCAATCATTTAAAAAGCAAAGTGACAGTCCCAAAACACTTGGGGAGAAATCACTTTTGAGAATTTCATGGATGAAAAAGATAAATCAAGAGACAACCCAAGGAGCTTAGTATCAGAAGAACAGTAAACATGACATGTTTGATCACTCAGGAGCAGCCAAAACAGTTAGTTAGAGGAAGATATATATACTCCTAAATGGTTATTGTCTGATGAAAAATATTTAAGATAAATAGCTTATACATTAAGAAGCTACACAAAAGGAAAGGCAGATTAAACTCTGACAAGCAGAAGAAAAGAAAGCAAGCAGAAATTATTAACAAGAGGAATACAGGGATTGCAGGGAGGCAACTAACAGACTCAAAAGTGCTTAACTTGAATAAAATCAGAAAACTATAGCTAGGTCTATCAGGGTGAATGAGAAGATATGAATGAAAAGAAGAACCCAAGACGCAGGGCTGGGAAGATGGTTCAGAAGTCGGGTGCTTTTTCAGAGGGAGAGATGCTGGATTCTGGCACAACTTCAGGATGCCCACAGCTGCTTTTAACTCTAGGTACAAGGACCCAAAGGAGTCCAATACCTTCCTCAACTTCTGCATGCATGGCACTCGCTTGTACACAAACACCCGTAAGACACAGAAGTAAAATAAGTTAAATGGAAAAGGATAGAGTAAGGGAAAGGGCAGACAGGAAGAGGACCAGATGCTGGGGTAATTATAAATGGCCCATGGTGTCAGCCTGTGCCAAGTGACAAAAATCATGTGTCATCAAAATGCCAAGTGATAAGCGTAGGTTAAAAAAAAAATCACGTGTCATCAGAATTCCTCTTAAGGATGCTTTAAATCATCCAGTGGTATGTCCATATACTGCTAGGCCAGTGGTTCTCAATGTTCCCAAGGCGTTCACGACCAGAGAGCAGTGCTTCTCACCCTTCCTAATGCTGCGACCCACAACTATGTTGACCCACAACTATAAAATTATTTCTGTTGCTACTTCATACCTGTAATATTGCTACTTTTACGAATAGCAATGTGAATATGTGATAAGCAGGATATCTGATATGTGACCTCAATGAAGGGGGAGTGGTGTGACCCAAAGGTTGAGAAACGCTGTGCTATACCAATGTTTAGTAGGTCTAATGGGACTGGATTTTTTTTTTCTCTGTGGTGGGAAGAGTTTGTGTTCAGAAGTCATATGACATTCTACACACACACACACACACACACACACGCACAACTTTAAGACTAAAGAGGTTGTTAATGGGGTTTGATGCTTAAGCCCTGAGTTTTGTCCCCCTCAGTACTCCATTAAAGCCCTACATACTGGCCGGGCACAGTGGCACATATGTTTAAATCTAATCTCAGCAGGTAGACCTCCTTGAATCAAGGCCATACTGGTCTACATAGTAAGTTCCAGGTTGGCCAAGACTACACAGCAAGACTCTATCAAAAACTAAAAGCAAGCAAACAAAAAAAAACAGCAACAAAAAACAAAGCAAAAAAGTCCTGCAATCTACAGATCTATAGCATTTAAAAGTAGGTGTATAAATGCATTCATTGTTGTAGTTTAATGCATACATATAGACAAATATTTAAAGCTTAGGTTTATACAGGGTGATAACGCGCTAACGTTATAATCCACTAAAGGATCGTAAAGGCTGCAGCTCGTGGCTGGTAAAACACTAATTTTCTTTCTATTTCCCTTAATCCTTCCTATAACCTCCCAGTCCTCCCCCTCCGCTCCCTCCTCTCTTCCCCATCCCAATTCTCTCTCCTCCCTCTCCTCTCCCTTCCAGTCCTCCCCTCCCTCCCCTCCTTCTCTCCCTCCTCCTCCCCTCCTCCTCTTCTTCCTCTTCAGCAAAGACTCCCATCACTTCGCTGCTTCTGTGATGGGACTCAGCTGTTCCTTGTAGCTGGCAGCTGCAGTGGAGAGATTTTTATCTACACTTGTTTTCACTGCAGGCTTACATCAAGCTCCAGAACTTCAAGGGGACAGAGCGTGACCTTTTCATTCCTCAGTTGGACAAGCTGGGGATCAAAGAGGGCGGGGCAATCTATGAGTCCTAGAACCTATTTGATAATGCCTCTTCTGACACCCCTTTGCCCAGACTTTCCTGGTGGGATCTTGGCATGAAGAGTCTCCCAAAGCCACTGTCTGCTCTGTTTTCTGCTTCCCAATCCTGTGATATGAATATTCTAAAACTGTATTCTTCTATTAAAAAAAAAAAAAAACAGCTCCCCATGTGGGCTCTGCAGTTTCTGCCTCAAATTCACTTTGGAAGTTTCAGTTTTTAAAAAATACTTGGGTGTGTCTTTAATGGCCTTCACTTCATCAAACCTCACTTTCCCTAGCGGTAACTCGGGAATAGCTTCCACCTCCCAGAGCCATGTCCTTTGCTCTCTCCCCTTTTCCTGAGTCCTCCCTTACTCCATGCCTACCCTCCACAGTGGCTTCTTTTCAGACTCCTCGCTTGAGTTTATTCTCTTTGAACCAAATCCAAATCCTGATAAAAAAGGACATTGGCCCCTCTCTTCTTGTTCTTCAGGAACCCGGACTTAGATTGGAACACGAAGACCTAATTCCAAACCGTCTGGAAAAGAACCTTTACCTTGGCCTTCCTCAGATACATCAGCTGGACCGTGACGCCATGAGGACCTTCTGAGGACTACGTGTAAAATACCATAAAAAAAAAATATGTCGATTTATCTTAGGTCGACCTAAGTCATTGTTAGAAATGTCTAGCGGTGGCGGGCCTCTTGCTTCTGAGAGTCAGACTCAGTAGCCGAGCTCAGAGCTGGACCTCCTGCACTCTGTCCCCACTGATCTGTAGAAGTAAGCCCCACCTTGCTTTTCTGTTGCTGTGAGAAAACACCGTGACCATAAGCAACTTATGGAAGCAGGAGTTTATTTGGGATTACAGTTCCAGAGGAGAAGAGTCTATCATGGTGAGCAGGCATGGAAGCAAGAAGCAGGCTTGGTGGCTTGGGCAGGAAGCTGAGAGCTCACAGCCCCTAAGGCAAGCGCGAAGCAGGGAAAGCGAAGGAGAAGCAATTCCTGAGGTAAACTCAAAACCTGCCTCCAGTGACGCGCTTCCTTTATGAAAGCCACGCCTCCTAAAGTAGTGTGTCACCAGCAACTGTGGCCGGGTGTTCCGATGCCTGAATCTATGGGGAAACCTTCTCAGGCAAACCCCTAAAATCACCTCATCCTCTTTGGAGCTGCTGGAAACCAAACTTAGGACTTTGGGCATGCCGGGTAAGTGCTTCTTAACACTGAGCTAAATTCTCAAGCCCAGCGCACACAGTTTGGTTTGTCTATTTATTCCCTTTAAATCGTTTTTCTTTCCCTCCAGTAGGAAACCATCAGTGTTAGTTGTTATCGATTCCTCGGTGTGCACTTGTGATGAGTGTACGTTGGTGTACGCTGCGATAGGGTGCACGCATTTTAATTTGTAGGGAAACTAAGGGCCACAGTGCTGTGTGTTTCTGTAATCACTTCTTTGGATGGCCGCATGGTTCCACATTTTCTTCATCTCCCCAGGACCATAGACGCAGGCTTCTCAACCCTGTCCTCTCAGCTAGTACTGCATGATCTACGTGCCCCTAAGGTGGTCCGTGAGAACTTCTTTGAGAGGTGGATGAACCTCTCATCTCGTGGCATACAGTACCTGAGACAGTGTGCCACTGAGAAGTCCTCCAGGTCCTGGAAGTGGTGGCTCTCAAAGGATGACAAGAACTACCACATCTAAAACCCCTGTCCGCAAGGCTGAGACAAAGCTGATCATTTTGGGCTGAGTCCAGAGCTCTTGTAGGACACAGTAGTAGTAGTAGTAGCCTAGATCTTGTGGTAGTTTCATTGTGGTCCATTTCTGTTGACTTCCGTGTTCTGAATAGGTTTCTGCGTGTGTCACTTAGAATGAGCCTGGAACCAACCTGCATTATAGACAACTTATCCACTTAGTCTACCTCACTAATGGAAGCTGTCTCTCAGGTGGATGCACCAGCCACTGCCTTCCGCACAGCACAAGTGCAGGCTAGTCCCTCGCCCCTGCCAACAACTGCAGTTGTCTACCAAAACATTTATTTTCCTTGTTTGGCTTGTGTTCTGATTTGAGTGCAGGGTTTATCATGTCATGACTGGACTTGATTTCGGGCTCTCCCTCCACCATTTTCCAGAGGACTGAGATTAAAGGTGTGCCCCCCAGCCTGGGGATTAGAGGTGTGCCCTGATGCCTGGCCTAAGCTGTGTCTTCTGTGAGGCATGGTTCTTCAGCCTATATGAACGTACTGACTTGTGAACTTTTCTGTTGTAATAAATTGCCTGGAAACACACTTTTTTTTGTCCTTCTCCCCACCCACTCCTGCCCCAGGGACTGCCTAGATATTATTTCTTTCATTTGACTTATTATCTTCATCCAAAATGTTCTTCACTGAATCATAAACTTCTAGGTTTGGGCAATTGAAGGTATCTGATTTGGGTTGCTTGCGGTTTGAATGTTTTCTTATTTACATTGAATTTAATCTGTGTTCAGAGCATCTGGCATTTTAGATTGATGGGATCCAGCAAACTTAGCTCGGTTGATCCTTCCCCAGCCCATTTCTGACCTCTCTCTTCTTCCTCTGTCCCTACTTGACATTTTATTCTTGAGATTTTAAATTCTGTTGAGAAATTTCTCTGTATGCCCTAAGTTATGGAGATGTTATATTTTCTTTTAATAATGATATTTTACTTATAAATGTTTTATTTTTAATTTAAAAATATGTTTATTAATTCATTGATAATTTAATAAGTTATATTTTGGTCATGCTCACTCTCTGCCCTTTCCCAGCTCCTCCCTGACCCACACACTCCTTTCCCTGTTCCATCTAACTTTGGGTCTTTTTAAAAAGACAAACCCAAAAGCCATTGAGTCTAGTTTGAGCCAATGTTTTTGAATATGGAGCCATCCATCTTCCACTGCAGTGAGGTGGCCTGCCAGCTGCCCTACCCTTAAAGAAGACTGACTCTTTCTCTGCCAGCTGCTGCCAGCTGCCTATAGCTCTCCAGCTAGCTGTGGGCCTTCTTGATCACCTCTTTGCTCCACGCCTGCGATCGAGGCTTGTCTGATTGAGCTTACAGGTCTTGTGTGTGCTGTTCAGATAAGCAACCACCCTGCTGTTTCTGGGAAACCCTAGATGGCTGTAATCATCTACCGTCTCTGGATGTTACAACCTTTCTGCATTCTCTCTCTCCTGCGATGGGATGTCCATTTGGGCTGAGCACCCTGCAGTCTGAGCTATATGTGGAATTCAGTTTCACCCAGAATAAATGGGTCAGTGTCCTCTCCTTATAAATAAATAAATATATATATATATAAAT
The DNA here is from genome assembly GCA_019843855.1 of Hylomyscus alleni. Taxonomy (NCBI): domain Eukaryota; kingdom Metazoa; phylum Chordata; class Mammalia; order Rodentia; family Muridae; genus Hylomyscus; species Hylomyscus alleni. The sequence goes on from JADRCC010576608.1 coordinate 7,559, forward strand.
ATATATATATATCCATAGATAGATAGATAGATAGATAGATAGATAGATATAGATAGATGGATATAGATAGATGATATAGATAGATAGATTTTATCTCATTTTGAATTAACTTGAATGTGATATCAAGGCATGATTTTGCTTGGTTTTATGCAGAATTCCTTGCGAATAGCTGTATCCCTTGTCTTTTTGTTTGTTTGTTTTTCGAGACAGGGTTTCTCTGTATAGCCCTGGCTGTCCTGGAACTCACACTCTGTAGACCAGGCTGGCCTCAAACTCAGAAATCCACCTGCCTCTGCCTCCCAAGTACTGGGATTAAAGGCGTGTGCCACCACCGCCCAGCTATGTCCCTTGTCTTTAGACTTGTACCACTGTCTCTTACTATATTTTTTCCTCTCCGTCAATACCACACTGCTTACATTGTTTGCATTTAATATAAAAATCAATAAATATAAAATGTTCCTTCCTTTTAAAATGTTATTTATTGTTATCTTGTGTGTATGGGTGCTTTGCATATATACATGTATAAGAGTGTACCACGTGTGTACAGAATCTGTGGAGGCCAGGAGAAGGCATCAGATCCCCTTGAATTAGACTCATGGAAAGTTGTGAGCTGCAATGTGGGTGCTTGGATACCAACCCAGGTCCTCTAAGAGCAGCCAGCACTCTAAGCCACTGGCCATCTCTCCAACCCCAAATTCTTCCCTCTAAATATTCTCATTTTATATCAAATGATTGGGCTTTATGTAGTGCTGGTACATAACTTTAAAGTAAACCTTAAGCAATTTTGTAGTAAATCTGTCATCTTTTTTAAAGAAAGGTTTATTCTTATAAATAGATGCAGTGTTTATGTGGAGGGGCAGTGTGTAGATATGAGTGCAGTACCTGACTACCCCAGAAGAGGGCGCTGATCTAGAGAAACGAGAGGTTGTGCGCTCAGTAGGTGCTCAGAACAGAATTTGGGTTCTCTGCAAGAGCAGTTTGTGCTCTTAGTCACTCGGCCAAATTTGTCAATTTTATTTAAAAAACCCAACTAGCATTTTGAATTAGATTCAATGTACGCAATAAATGCCAGAGGATGTCATGTCTTCAGAGTTTTTAAAGTCAGTTTCTCTTTACTTTACATGTTAGTGCTCTTGCAAATGACACCATATAGTTAGGTTATATTTCTTAGTCATGGCTGGGAAGATGACATGATGGTAGTTTTTCCAGTGTAAAGTTCTGTCCAACGATCTTCATGAGCTTTCCCGCCACCGCTATTGTGGTATAAATTGAACCCCAATCTTTTCTTATTAATTAAAACAGCTCTCATGCTGATTCGGGATTTCCCATTTCTGTTCGGTACATGCTCATATCACCTACACACGATAACGGCGTGACTCTCCCCTCCCCTCTCTCTATTCTTCTACCTCTTTCTCTGCAGTTGTTGGCATTGAGGATGAGCCAGTGTGCATCCTACTTTTTATTACTCAATACCAACGTTAAACATAAATGCCTGTTGTTCTTAGCTTACAAAAGAGGTTGATTTCTAATTATGCCTTGTGAGTTTTCTTAACTCGACCATGCAGGCCGGACACATGATACATGCAAACACACATGTGTTTCTCGGTCATTTCCGTGACTCCCTCATGCTTCTGGATCAATGATCGTGTGAGACTGCCCTATTCCTGAGCCAAGGTCTTAAGAGCTTCCCTGTTTCTGCTCCCTTTGTTGTGTCTCTACCATCACTGTAACAGCAAACCAGAGGAGGAGAGACAAGAAGAGCTGAACGGCTCCTGTGTGATCGGGACAAGCTTACAGAGCCGTTCAACCAAGCTGACCAATGTCCATGACAACCCCAAACAAGCCTGATTTCTGTATGTGCTGAGGTGGCTGCAGTGTGGGGGCTTAGTTACCCGACAATCGCCACTTGCTGGTGTACTACAGGCTAGCCACCCAGCCACGAAAGCCAACGCCCTTTGAACCGGTTACTTTTCTCATTGCTCTGGCCAAATACCTGGCAAAGGCTGCCCAAGAGAGGAAGGGTTTGTTCTGGCTTCCAGTTGAATGGGGTACAGTCCACTATAGCAGAAATGAGTTTCGGGGAGCAGGGACCTGCAGCATAGCTTGCGGCATTTTGGAGTCCTGAGATGCAAAGAGCTTGCTTGAGTCAGAAAGCAGGAAGCAGAAACCCGAGGCAATCTTCCCAAGCCCACTTCCCTGGCCACGGTCTTCATCCAGCAAAACCTCATCCCCCAAGGGCTCTGTGACCTCCCCAAACAGCTCTAGCCTCTGGGATGAAGAGTTCAAACTCAACAGCCTTCGTCCCCAGATTCAAACCGTAACACCCTACCCCCGCCCCCAGTATATCAGCATGCAGGACAGCGACCAGACCCTCGCAGGCTCCATTGGCAGCCGAGGGGCAGAAATAGTACCAAGACTCGTTAGGAACCTCCCTGCAGGTGGCAGGATATTCATATGGCTGAGTTCACAAGGGCACTGAGGAGCTGACCATCAAACTTTGTCCCAATAAAAAAAAAAGACCCCTAAATAAATAATCAAAACCTGTCTGCACTTCAAAAGCCCTCTGAAATCTTAACAGTTCTACCCAGCACGCCCACCTGTGATCCCCATGTGAACCTTCAGTTTTCAGGAACACCTGAGACCCTGTCAGTTTGGGTTCCCAGTGATCTATTCTGCTTAAGCCTTGGCAAGGGACATTGCTGGAGGTGGCGGCAGAGGTGGCAGCCACTTGGTTGGCAAGGCTGGTGGCACTCTTGATTAGAGAGTCACAGGAGATTTATTTTATTTTATTTTATTTTATTTTATTTTTACTAATTCTTATTGTTGTCCACTTCTTGGTTTTGCTGCCTCTCTATAGATCCTGGGTATCAATTTTAGCTGAAAAATGCTGTAAAAACAAAAAGGTAATGCCACTTCCCACACTGTTCCAAAAGGTTTTTAAGTGGAAAAAGGTATTTAGTATTTTTAATAAGCATCTTCAATACTATTGAGTTGGTTTCTTTGTTCATATCACAAGATTAATTATGCTGTCAGACACTTTCAAGGCCTGCTTAACAAAGATTCAGCGATATAATGGTTTGCTTTGCATTGCCTTTTTTCTGCATAGCAATCACAATCAGCATTAGACAATTTAAAACCCTTTCACCAGCCGGAAGTTCTGAAGAGCCTTTTAATCAACAAAAGTAATTTTGCAAACAACTAGATACAGCATTTTTCATATTAACTAACTTGCATTTAAACTCTGCAGGCTTGATTCCTGCCGGCCTCTTATTTCAGGAAACTGGGTTAGATGCCCGTGGCCTAGAATTTGCAAGTAGGGGGATCTGCAATGCACTGTCTGCCTTGGGTACCCCCCAAATTCTCGTGTCTTGTTACTTCCTTCTGCTTATTAAAAATGGTAAGACCAGGGCTCCAATGTAATTCATTCATTTAAATTATCTCTTAATATGCATCTCTTGTCTGATCAGTTAAATTCTTTTTTTTTTTTTTTTAATTTGGTTGCCCAGAGAGCTTCAACTACATTGGTGTTACTTGTAGCCTTATGTAGTTTCTTTTTAATTTGTGGGTTTCTATTCTTGTGTGCCTTGGATTTAAAAACTCAGTGAATACCATTCCTGAGAGTCTGAAACACAATTGTTTTGTTTGGTTGGTGGGTGGATAGGCCGTATACACCAGACTGGACTTGAACCCACAATCCTCCTGCCTCAGCCTCCTGGGATAATAAGCTTGTGCCTCCATGCCCAGCTTAATATATTTTTTTTTCTCTTTGAGATTGGAAATGCCAGTGTTTCAAGTGGAGCACTCTGCGCATGCGCAGGCAGCTCTCGTTAGGACAGCGGCTTTTGAGGCTTTGTATTTGAAAGATGGCTTCTCTGGAGGCAGACGCAGGGAGGCACATTTATTTTTTTATTATTATTATTTTAATATACATATCAGGCACATTTTAAAAAATGTAACTAACCTGTTAATGACACCTTTAAAACATTCATTAAAAAAAGGGGAGGGGGAGAGAAAGGCCCAGCCAGCAGCTGTAATTTGTGGCATTGCTCTGTGTAGTAATTAGCCGCGTGCAGGAGCGATTCCTACACCCCAAACCTCGTTGTGTTTGACACTATTTCAACCCCGGCGAGAAGTGACCCAGGGATCTGGAGCCACAGGACAAGAGGAGCAAGTCCTGTCACGAGCAATAACAGGGTCAGGAGACACGACTAATGAAGTCATAGCAACTGCCGCACAGAGCCAATCAGAAGAGGCGCCAATCTGTAAATGAGGATGTAATTAGCAGAAAAAATAACATGCTTTGGTTGAATTCGAGGGGAGCCTGTAATGACTGGATATTGAGAAAGATTCCAAAAGATTAGAGCAAACATTATGCAACAAAGAATACCTAATTAGGGGAAAAAAGTGAATATGCCTTAATTAGAGGGGGTACATGATTGAAAGACGACGCAGAGTTGTCTTTTAATATGAATGTAGTAATGAAGGTTAGCTCGCTGCCCTGCCTGGGCTCTGGGAATCGGTGAGATCCGCACGCTCACATCTTTCAGCAAATGCTGCCTTTCTGCAAAGAGGCAGAGGGACACTCCTGGATATCCTTTGCCCTTTGGAGCGGAGGGCACCTGGCTTGGCCTCCCACAATTCCACTTCCTGGCACAGGCAACCCTGCCCATGTACCGTGGCACTTAAGGCGCAGAAGGCATTAAATAAATGGAAGCATGCAGCACGTAGACACACGGCTTACCTTTTGATGGCTGCCTTTCTGTTGTGCAATCAGCAAGGTGTGCTTTTTATTTAGGGTTTTCTAGCAGAGCCTGGCCCAAGTAGGTCAGTGCTGTCACCCCAGCAGGAATCCTGTGAGTTTTTGTGACTCATGACAATGAGAAGAGACCTTCCCAGGCACCCTTCCTGGACTGTAGCCGATATTTAGGAGTGTAAACACCAC
>JADRCC010576608.1:15000-18673 GCA_019843855.1 Hylomyscus alleni
CTCAGCCTGGGTGAATTTCCTACGAATGAATGAGCCTCTCGGCGATATGATCCTCTCAGTGAGCTCCTGGCTACTGGAGGTTCTTCCGCTGTTATTACTGCTTTAGCATTCGGAGCTGACTCGGAGACCAGAAACTTCCCTGATGGCGCTCAGTTTGGGTTTGAGTTTTGAAACAAGGGGCTTATATGATGGAATCTTTTTTCATTGTCTTCCACCCTAAGCGGAGACGGTTGTTAAGGACTCGAGAAGGTTTTAATTGTGTTCCCATGTCTGGCTGACTCGGATGGAGCAGCCAGAAGTCTGATAGATTCATCTCCTCCCTAGTTCCCGGGTCCTCCTTGGGTATTCTAACAGCAGACTCAGTTCGTGCACACAGGGTCCCAGTGGCTTGTGGGAAAGCTATGCACCCTGCCATTCACCCCCTGATTTATCTCTGACTTTAGCTTTTATTAAAATGTCCCCACAGACACGAGGGGGGCCAGGGTGGATAATCATAGATAACAGCCAGTGGGTCCAGGTTGCGTTGGAGCTGGACCAAGCTCTCCTTTTATCGACTCTGAATGCCGAATGAATCACTCAGATTTATATGGAGGCAGAAAGCTGCACGAGGTCCACATCAGGGCAAAATAGGGTTACAATTCAATAAAATGCACGCGATGCTTTATTGACTAATGAACCTACCGTGTGGCCAGCTGCGGTATTTTACTGTCGTAGACTGTAACTGCCTGGCAATTACATTGTGAGTGTTTGCTAAAGACGCGGCTGTCTTTTCCTAGTTCAGGAAACAGGTTCAGCTCTGGAGGAAGCAGGTCGCACACCTTCCCCGAGTCTTCTGGGGACAGAATTGAGGCGCTGATGAAACAGTGCAAACAAGTAGAGGCTGCTATTTTTAAATAAGCTGTTATTATTGACTAACAGAGGTTGCTGCGGGTGGGAGGACAAAGCCTTGCAGCTGAGGGTTGCTGCGGAGACTTCAACCAGGAGCTGCTAATGAGAGCTAGCTAGCTAGCTAGCGAGGCACCCGCTTCGGCTTCTCGGAGAAGAAACCAGCAGCAGCGGCTGCTGTGCCTGGCCATGCCCTCTTCATCCCTGCTAGTCCCCACACGTTTTACCATGTCATCAGAGAAGGTCAGAGAAGGTGAAGAGGTCACAGACACTGGGCTTTAAATGGCAGAGATAGTGGCTAAATTTGGTGATCATCAGGAGTATTTTCTGTTAAACATGGACACCTGGTGTGACCACTGCTTTACAGCAGTGTCTCTGCTTCCAGAGGATGCTCCAAGACACACAAACAGATTGCAATGCATGAGTGACCTCCAGAGTGACTGCAACACATGCACACATGCACATGCAGAGATGTGCATGCACACAGGCAGGCATGCAGGCATGTGCACAGACACACACACACACACACACACACAGGTTTGCTCCTGATTATTCTGTGCCTTAAAAGGGTAAAATGAGACTATGATATTGAGCTCATCACCAGCACCTTGTGGATGCAGAGAAGAGGATCAGGACTTGAAATTTCTTCAGTACTCTACCCTGAACAGCTTCACCACAGTGGGCCCACTGACCAGTACAGTGAGCCAAGGTCTCCTCCCTAGCCTGCTCCTTGTCTGTATAATACTGCTTGTGACTAGAGGGCCCTAGTGTGGGGCTGTGCTGGGAAAAGCTGAGGGCCCGGGTTACTTAAAAACTAGTTGAGAAATGATTCATGGCCCATTGTTTCCTCTGATTATTTTTAAAACGACAAAATCCACTGAATGTATTTATGTTGTTCATAATTGCACAGGAATGATCTAGAAAGAGCCATGCCGACCCAAGAAGAATATGCCATACAGCCCTCTCGCAGAGTCAGGAACTGTTATGAACATACTACGTATTTTAGCATCCCTCTGACATTCACGGAAGCCCTATGAGCAGTTGACCATCTGTCCTTCATCCTAGGAGGGAGAAGGGAATTAAAGTTCAGAGAGGTGAAGTCGCTTGCTCAAGCTTACATAGTATGGAGACAGAATTCAAATCCAGTCCAGAGTTTAGAGTCCATGCGTACAGCCTCATAACATTTGTTTTTCTGTCCTGGGGACCTGAGAGGGGCTAATGTCAGTGATCAAAGGGAACACTAGATCAATCTTCCGTGTCTTCACTGTTAACTAGGAGCGTAATCACTCACACCGTGTCATAAGTCAGGGTGCATCCATCCTGACCACCGCGGCCTGCTGTCGGAGCCCCTGTCCAACTTTGTGATTCCATCAATCCGGCAACATCACACCCTATCAGCTGCTGTGGGAGGAGGAGAGAGCAAAGAGGCCTGGCGTGTAAGCGCCATATTCTCTCCAGGCATCAGCCACACAGCACACACTGTACCCAGATGGGAAGGTTTCTCTGTGGCCTGGGAAGGAAAACCACCCCAGCACATGGAGGGTCTGGCTCAGCGTACTGGATGCCCCCCCCCCGCCATGCAGACACAACTATTTTAAAAAGTGTGGCAGACCGATCCTGATGGATCAAGAGTGTTGATTTAAACTTCAGCGGGCTTCCATATTTTCTATTTAAACTGAGTTGTCTTGTGGTTTTGTTTGCATTTAACTCGCACATGCATGTGGTCTGAGGCTGGATACAAATTCCAAGCTGGAGTGGCATGGAAGGTAGAGACAACTTGGGGGGGGGGGTTGGCTGACCCCATTCTTTCCCCAGGGTGCCATCAGGGCAGGCATTCCCCAAAGGCAACTGACCCCTCATGCTCTCCTTGCCTCCTTCTTCCTCTGTGGTGAGTCTGATTGCCTACCCTTGGTCAGCCGTTCTCTCAGGTCAGACTTACTGTGGTTTCTCTCTGGGTCTATCCCTCTTCTTGTGTCCAGCCTTTGTTAGTATCATGAAATACATCTTATTAAGGCGATTAGAAAGCGGGCTTGTAGTGGAGTGATTGTGTTGTGTCGATGCTGGTGTGTAATGTAAAAGGGTCTGATACACAAATTGAACTCAGTGGGTTTAATAAATAGAGAATATAAAGTTGGTGTAGGTAGGAGGCATTGGGGGAAGGCATGGGGATGAGTGCAATCTATATACATTAGGTGAGTGTATGAATTCCTCAAAGATTCCTTTTAAGGAGTTTGACGGGACAGACCAAGAAGGTCTCAAGATGGGATTTCAGCCATTCCAGGGCCAGAGGAACAGAATGCACTTCTACCCATGTATCAACTTCACCTTTGGGGATGTGATGTGTTGGAGGCCTTAGCCGGCAGCCCTGTCCTGAGATGGACTGTTTCCAGCGAAAAGGACATTATAGGAGAGGTAGGCACAAGAAGGAAAGGGAGCTGTGGAGATCCGGATGCCAAGGACTTCTCTGCAGTGTGGCTCCTGTGCCTGGGGTACGCTCTTGCTTGGGAGGAAAGCTCAAGGATGTGCCTACGGCCTCTGCATCCCCCTGGTTTCCTCTCGGCAGCTGCTTTCTCAATAATAAAACAAAGGTATTGAAAGCTGATACCTAGGGTCCTTTCAAGTGTGGGAACCACAAGACCCAGGTTAAGTGCCCCAACTTCCAAGAGGGAACCGCATTTCCAGGGCTCTTTCCTCCTGACACTCAGAGAGCCTCTTAGGAGTGAATCCATATCCCTGAGCTCACTAGCAGGAAGGCTGTCCTCCCTCGCTGCCCTCCTTTACTGCCAAG
>JADRCC010576609.1:0-18279 GCA_019843855.1 Hylomyscus alleni
AGAGGTAATTAATTGCTCATCTTCCTGATTCACATCTTTAACCTTATAAAATTGTCATATAGGAGGGAGAGAGACATTGAGAGACCAGCCTGTTTAAGGTTCTGGCTTCTCATCACTATAATAGATTCATTGCTTAAAAAATACTTAGAATCTTATTATTTCAATATTCTACTCTCTTAGACACAAGAAAGCCTGTTTCTGAGACTATGCATCCTCTGTTTCTTGTATATCACAATGCATTTTTAAGAATAGTGATTAAATTCTAAAACACAGAAGGATAAAGCCAGAAAGTAAATCCATTATTTTACTGAACCAATCTCAGTATCACTGCACTTCATCACTGAGCCAGAGATGAAGAACAAACACCCTTTGACCACTGGACCAAGAGTGGACGGAGATGAGCAGGAGGAGAAAGTGGGGGTGCTTGGGAGGCTTGACCAGCAGCAGGAGGGGGTAGGGCAGCTCTGAAGCAGAAAGGAAAGGCAGAGGCATCGCTTGGCTGTGGGAGGGAGGAGAGGACAGCACCCTGTTCCCTGTAGTGAGGTAGCCAGTGCCATGGCAGCAGGTGCTGGGGACTGTTTTCATCTGCCCCTCACTCTTTCAAATACCCCAGGACCCCTTCGCCATCTTGGGCCATAAAACTCTAAACATCTTTAAGATGTTGTTGAGATGTTATATTTTACATTTATTTCCTATGTTATTTCATGCAGATTGTTTCTAGACCCCAATAATTATAATTCATCACCTATAGTGTTTAATAGGTTTGCTGTGTTGTTGCCAACTTAATTTGTGTTTCATTAAAAGTTTTTTTTTTTTAAATCTGTCAGTCTTGTCAGTGAATTGACCAGTCTTTTTAAAAAAATGTCTTTGACAATGTCATACAATGTATTTTGATCTTATTCACCCTCCAACTCCCAACTGGTCCCAGATCCTCCCACACATCCCCCATCCACCCAGTTTCACACACACATACTTCTGCCCCAACAATCAAGTCTAGTTTGTGTGGGCTTCAGGTCTGCCTTGGAATGTGGACAAGATCCCAGGTTGTCACACCATTAAGCTTCCCTTGCCCAGTAGCAATCAAATGTCAGTCGGTCCTCAGCTAGGGAGTGGGGCATTGTGCCACCTTCCCTCCATACATATCCATGTATTCACTCTGTCAGTTCATTTTCTCTAGAAAATCTTGACTAATACACCCCTTTAAATGTGGTGTAAAGTATTGGAGTAGGGAGAGGGAATCTTCTTCCATAGGCTGAACATTCATCCTTAGGCCAAGGCTTGCACTTTCTCCTCTGTGGTTGACTTCTCTCCAGACATTTTTTGTTTTGTTTTGTTTTGTACTTGATTACCTCCTTGCTTGTCTTCTATTATCTATTAGTCATGCGCCCAGATACTTGCCTTTCTACCTTTAGCTTCTTAAAAACTCAGCTCCAATCAGGTCGCCATACCACACCTCTCCTCTGTGACCTCCATGCTTGTCAAGAATTATCCCTACTATGCGGCTGCTATGGATGTATATGCATATGTATATGTATATTGGATGTTAGCTTTTAAGCTTGAATGTGTTTTAGTTCAAGTAACCACAGAAGTTATGTTCCTTGTAAGAGACCAGAAGGGGACTGGAGATCTTCCAAGGAAAGGGAAATAGAGGTTGGTATTATAAAGAGATAAAGGGGAGACTAGAATAGGAGGATTAAGTGGGGAAGAGAAAGGGTAGGCAGGAAAGACAGCTAACCCTAAAGGTCTTTGGGTAGATGCTTCCTGGAGTAGTCAGGATTCTCTAGAGGAACAGAACTGAGTGAGTGAGTGAGTGAGTGAGTCAGTCAGTCCGTCCGTCCGTCCGTCCGTCCGTCCGTCAGTCAGTCAGTGAGTATGTGTGTGTATGTGTATTTATTAGAATGGTTTATAAGTTATAGTCCAATTGTTTCAGTAATGGCTCCCACCCAATGGAAGGTCCAAGAATCCAGTCCATGAGGCTGGTCTTCAGTATATGCTGGAATCTAGAAGATGTAGGCTTTAAGAGCAGTGAGGGAATGAACTTGCCAGCAAAAACAAGGGCAAGCAGGCAGAGCAAGCACTTCCTTCTTCTACATCAGTGGCTCTCAACCTTCCTAAAGCTGTGTCCCTTGTGTTGTGGTGACCCCCCAACCATAAAATTATTTTCATTGTTACTTCATAACTCTAGTTTTGCTACAGTTATGAACCATAATGTAAATATCTGTGTTTTCTTATGGTCTTTTGGAGGATTTCAGCCCACCACTATTCCTTGTTGTTTGGGTTGCCACTAGATTTAAGGCGAGTCTTCCCACCTCAAAAGATCTGAATTTAGGGTGTATCTTCCTACTTCGAATGATTTAATCAAAAGAAATCCCTCACAGGTATACCCAACCGCTTGGGTTTTAGTTAATTTCAAATGTAGTCAAATTGATAACTTTTAAAAATTGATGAGGAGAGATGTCAGTATAGAAATAGTTTCTGTTTAAAGAATTTTCACCAATCCTACTCAGTAGTAGTTTAGGATAGTCATAGAGATGAGAAATGTTTATCTTTGTAAAATTATATTTTCTTCACCAAACTGTTACAAAGTCAACATTTTTATTAATATTTTGTCAAGATGAATTTGTGTCTTTAAAGAGTTTTGAACAAGTACTGTTTTTAAAAGCATGTTTTAAAAATTATATTTATTTATGTATTTATTTTGTGAGGATGTATGTTTCACTATACAGGGTCCTGGGGATAAAACTCATGTTTTCAGTCTTGGCAGCAAGTACCTTTACCCCTTAAGCCATCTCCCTCTGGTCCTCAACCAAATTTTCAAAACAGTATAATTTTTTTCTTTGGAGCCAGAAGTGTTGTTATGCACTTGTAATCATAGCCCTTAGCTACACAGTGAATGGAGGCCAGCCTGGGCTCTATATGATATATCTTAAACAAAACAAAACAAAACAAAACAAACCTAACCTCCTCTGAAAGCTAATCATGTATCTGTGTTAGAGGAAATTTGGCTAAGACTAGAGGAAAGAATTTATCTATATTATTGTTAGGACTGTGTAAAAAATAAATGTAATTGATCATCTGTGGCCTTGTTTGGATCATGATTTTCCTACTTGTGTGTGTGTATGTGTGCATGTGTGTACCTGCACATGTATACATCTGTGTATGGGGATAAGAGGTTAAGGTTGCTGTCTTCCTCAGTCACTCTCCACCTTACATTTGAGACAGTCTATCACTGAACCTGGAGCTTAGTAATTAGGCTAGACTGACAGGATGGCGAGCCTCAGGGAGCTTGCTCCTGCTTCTCTAGTAGGTGTGCCACAACACCTACTCCCCACCCCCTTTTGTGGGCATTGCACACCAAGCATTTCACTGACTGAGCCCTTCCCCGGCCCTGTCTTACTGCCTTTATTAGTTGACATGGGTTAAGGAAATAAATGAATAGGAACTAAAGTTTCATCAGTTACCCCATTATAAGGCAGGCACTAAGCTTTGCCGCCCTGCTGCATCGCTGCTTCACATTAACCCTGATGTGTTGGTTGTGTTCCTCACATGTCTCAGATGGGAACAGGAGAGCCTGGAGAGCTTCCGTAGTTTATCCAGTAACAAGCAGCTGGTGAGCAAAGGCAGGCTGTCCATGGCCTTGAGAGTTACATTCCCAGATTGGGAGTCTGTCTACTTCCCAGGCTATGGAAAGCAGACAGTGCTTGCTTCCAGTTGATGTAGAAGCAGAGTTCCTTGGATCACTGTGATGCTGTGAGGTGAATAAAGGAGAGAAAGCATCTGAGCCCATCCCAGGGCCCATGAAATAGAGCTCTGCACTTTGCCATCAGTGTTGATGTGAGCGGTTCTGTGTTCATGTGCTTAGCTTAGGCTTAGAGATACACACCCACACTCCACTTCTTGGAATCCTCAGACCTCTACTAAGCAATCAAGTAGAAAACCTAAGTAAGGTTGGGGGTTAGCTCACTTAGCACACGCAAAGCTGAAAGGGAGGGAGGGAGGAAGGGAAATAAAAATGGAAAAGGGGGCACATGAAGTAGAAAGAGAATGTGCGAGGCGGGGGGGGCGGGGCTGGTAAGATGGCTCAGTGGGTAAGAGCACTGACTGCTCTTCCGAAGGTCCTGAGTTTGGATCCCAGCAACCACATGGTGGCTCATGCCCTCTTCTGGTGGGTCTGAAGACAGCTGCAGTAAATTACACTGGAGCGAGCAGGCTGGAGCAAGCGGGCAGGCAGAGATCCTGAGTTCAACAGCAACCACACACATGATGGCTCACGTCCATCTGTACAGCTACAGTGTACTCATACACATAAAATAAATAAAATAAATCTTTTAAAAAAAAGGGAGAGAATGTGCTCCTGAAAGTTTGGGGGAACTTAAAGCAGCCTTTTTGTATACATTTGGAAATCTCACAGACTTTTGCTTTGCTGCCTGCACTGTTCTCTGTAGGGAATCATATTTTGCAAGTTAAATGAACAGCTTCATGAAAATGTCACTGTTTTCTTCTGTTTCGTTAGTATTCTTCAGGTGGCTTTGCTTGACACTGTGTTATGTGATGGGGCTCACTGTGGTGTGTGTTTTCACAGAAAACCACAGGGACAGAATTTGTGTCTCTGGTAACAGGAGATTCCCAGATGGACTTTCTTGAGCCTTCAGAAGCTTCACGGGAGAAGAATGTACTTACCACAGGACAGGGTGTTTCTTTTTCAAGTAAAAGGAAGACATTGTGCCTTTGAAGATAACAGTGTTTAGAATCCTTTAGAGAGTAATCTGGGCATCTTTAGAGGTGTTGTCATCCCTTAAGGCCAGTGTCTCACAAATGTGCGTCGCAGTGTAGTGTGTCGTGACCTGTGGGAGCAGCAGTCCCTTGTCTGCGCCTGTTTCTGCAATTTCAGTTACCCACAGACAGCTGTGCTCTGAAAACAGTAAGCACAAACTCTGGAAGTAAATAACTCCCAAGTTTAAGTGATTATTTCTATCTTATTTTTGATTGTTAATCTCTTTTGTGCTGAGTTTATAAATTAAACTGTATCATAATTGTGTAGAGGGAACAAAATAGTACGATGGGGTTCCAAGCAGTCTCATTCTAGCCATCCAGTGGTGGGCTTGGAAGTCGGGCATCCCTTACAGATGTGAAAGGGGACATCCCTGTAGAAGCAAGTTGAGTCCTTAGTGGCAGTGATGCTTCAGGTGCCATAATACCTAGGCTGTTACTGTCCTGGCATTGCCATAACAGATGACTTAAAACAACAGAATTCATTTTCTCAGTTTCAGAAACTTGACTCAGAAATGAAGATGTTGGCAGGCCTGTGCTCATTCTGAAGCTGGAAAAGGGGACTCCTTACTCGGATTGCCTCTAGGACTGGCTGGTGGTCCTCAGTGTTCTGTGGCTGGTAGACCCACCACTCCTACTCTCACCTGTATCCTTGTGCCATTTTCCCCTGTGTATCTATCTTATAGGATGCTAGTCATTGGGGTTAGTCACCACTAATCCAGTGTGGCCTCATCTTAACCTGTTACATATTCAAAGCTTAACCTGTCACATCTTAACTTACTATACTTATAAGAGGTCATACTTATCACTGGCTGGTTTTGTGTGTCAACTTGACACAAGCTGGAGTTATCACAGAGAAAGGAGCCTCCCTTGAGGAAGTGCCTCCATGAAATCCAGCTGTAAGGCATTTTCTCAATTAGTGATCAAGAGTGGGAGGGTCCATTCTGGGTGGTGCCATCCCTGGGCTGGTAGTCCTGGGTTCTATAAGAAAGCAAGCTGAGCAAGCCAGGTGAAACAATCCAATAAGCAGTACCCTCCATGGTTTCTGTATCAGCTCCTGCCTCCAGGTTTCTACCCTGTGTGAGTTCCAGTCCTGACTTCCTTTGGTGATGAACAGCAATGTGGAAGTGTAAGCTGAATAAACCCTTTCCTTCCAAATTTGCTTCTTGGTCATGATATTTTATGAAGGAATAGAAACCCTGACTAAGATATTAGAGGTTCCAGATAGTGGTGAATTTAGAGGGTGTTACTCAATTAAAGTGATCTACTAAAATCATATCTCGTGTTCTCCAACAGTGTTCTTACAGTTGTTTGACATGAGACATGATGCATTCAGGAAAAAATATTCAAAGATGTTAAAGAAGATAAGCATAATTCCTCCTGGGAGAGAAAGATGAGAATCAGAAAGAACGTTTTTCTGCAACTAGTGCTGCCTCTCACTAGATAAATGGTGCAGTGGGTAGGTCACAGGTCATGGCAGTGGTGGCTCAGCTGGCTTCCGTGACCCTGCATAGACAGATTTCTGAGTATTGTTCCAGGCAGAGTTCTTATTACTATAAAGACAGTCCAACTATTAGGAGCTGTGTAGAGTATTTACAAGGGAATTGAAAGCATTTGAGCAAAACTTGTATGTTTAGCCATTGTTTTTAAGAGAGGAGGAAGGAATTTATAAACATTTATCTTAACAATGTTTTGAGTAGCTTTTTCTTATTAGTGCTTGCTATGGATTGTTAGGAGCCTACACGGACTACACCCTACACCACCACACCTATGTGATGAAGTCATGCTGGGCAGTAATGACTGCTCGCCCATGAGGAAAGCATTTCACTGTGTCCGAGTCAAGTATACGGTCAGTTCTGACTGCTGAATACAGTTCTTTGACCCCTTCCCCTTCCTGCTTAGCCGCAGCACTGCTCGCTGGCTCCCCCTCACCAATCATCACAGTGTAGTCCAGGGTCTTTATACCAGAACTGAGGCTGCTTTCTGGGCTTTCTAGTCTGACTCCGTCCAGGAATAAAACCCTAACAGTGAGAGTCAAGGATGGTTGTAAAGAAAGTTCCCAAAAGTCTTATGTTGATAGATAAGGGCTGGTAAGATGCCTCAGCGGTTAAGAGCACCAACTGCTCTTCCAAAGGTCCTGAGTTCAAATCCCAGCAACCACATGGTGGCTCACAACCTCTCATAATGAGATCTGACACTCTCTTCTGGTACATCTGAAGACAGCTACATTGTACTTATTTATAATAATTAATAAATCTTTGGCCCGGATCGAGCAGGGACTGAGCAAGCAGGGCTGACTTGAGTGAGCAGAGGTCCTAAAAGTCAATTCCCAGCAACCAGATGAAGGCTCACAACCATCTGTACAACTACAGTGTGTGCTCATATACATAAAATAAATAAATAAATCTTTAAAAAAAAAAAGAAAGAAATGTGGAGCTGGAATCCATTCCTTCAGAATGGTTATTCTTGCAGTTCCTGACACTGCTGATGTCTACATTTCAGATTCTTCCCAAACTACCAATCATCCTCAGGGCTGGTGAGGCGGCTCAGCCGGTAAAGACTTCTTTTCACCAACATAACGACCAGCCAACATCCACGAGTTGTCTCTGACCTTCAGGCATGACACATCCATGCACGCATGCACGCATGTGCAGGTCACACACACACACACACACACACACACACACACACACAGGAAATAAGTAAGTAAACACCATCCTTGAGTTTTCTAACTCTGATTTGGAGTTCACTAGACTTTCTAATGTGAGCTCCTTCTGATGTTAGGTAACCATGTTCTCCTGCACTTGTGCTGAGTTATAGTAAACTTAGCACACATGTTGGAGCTGTACTCAAGAGGAAATAGTTCTAAGGCACTGACGTGTCAGTGGCTCACTGCTCCTTGATACAGTTAATTCCCCAAAGGGGATTTTATCAGAGAAAACCGTGGCGGTTACAGTGCTTTTGGCATTTGTGTGGGTAGTCGATTTTTCTGGAACCTCTAAAGGCCAAGCTTGTCTCCGTAATGTCATTAGCCGTGCAGCCCATTCATGTCTTGTTTGAGACCTGTGTGTTCTCGTAAACCTTGGTTGAGGAGTAGTGAGTGAATTTAATGCCAACAACATTCTTTGGCCTGAGGTTTTACTTCCTGCACTGTAATTATGAATTTTTATATTTGTTTTTGTTTTGGGAACAAGATCTCACCATGTTGCTGAGTTTCGCCTCAAAGTCTTGATCTTCCTGCCTCAGACTCCCAATTGTTGAGCCACTGTGCCACCCTGCAGCTTTAGGTTTTAGAAGACCTTCGTTTGAGAAGGCTTCTCATGTAGCTCAGGCTGGCCTTGAACTTTCTCTGCATTGGAAGATGGCTTTGAACTTCTTCTGTCTCTATCTCCTGAGTACCAGGACTATAGGCACAAACCACTAACCAATGCCTGCATTAGAAGGCCTCTTGACTTAAAATTGACCTAGTCAAATTTTAAAACCAATTCTCTAGCACAGATTCTTACAGGAGCACCCAGATTGTCCTGTAGAAGGCTGAGGAAGTCTATTGTTGTTGAGGATGGGTTAAAATCATTCATTTATATGTGAGCAGTAGTTGGCCTGTGGCCACAGCACACCTGTGTTTCAGAAAGTCAGTGACGTGATGAGAAAATGATGAATAGATGGCCCAGTACTTTCTCCTCCTCATCTTATGACTCTGTACCCTAAAGAGTCTTCCTCCCATGGTTCCTTCCTGTTGGTTTGGAAATTCTCCAACTTCTTAGAAACAAGAACTGAAATATTGTAACTCTCAGCCTTTCCCTCCTTGTAATCTCACTTCTCCTTAAAATCTGACTTCTCAAAGGCGTTCTTCACAGTCACCATAGTATATACTTCCTCACATGGAACTTAACTTAGTTAGGGTATCCATTGCTGTGATGAAACACCATGACCAAAAAGCAAGTTGGGGAGGAAAGGGTTTATTAATTAGGCTTACACTTACACATTGTATTTCATCATTGAAGGAAACCAGGACAGGAACTCCAAATAGTCCAGGAACCTGGTGGCAGGAGCTGACACAGAGGCACTGGAGGAATGTTGATTACTGGCTTGCTCCTCATGGCTTCCTCACCCTGCTTTCTTATAGAACCTGGACCACCAGCCCAGGGATGCATGCACCATCCACCATGGCCTGAGCCCTCCCCGATCAATCACTACTTAAGAAAATGCTTCACAGGCTTGTCTGCAACCCAGTTTTATGGAGGCATTTTCTCCGTTGAGGTTCCCTCCTCTCAGATGGCTCTAGCTTGTGTCAAGTTGATATAAAACTGTCCAGCACAAAATGCCAACCACTGCAGTCTGCCTTCCAGGCCCATCAGCCCACTGAGGTTCCCGGCTGACTCTGAAGGCCTTTGTGCCCTTCCGCACACTGTCAGTGTTGAGACTGGCTGTGCTGGGTCTGGCCTCCTCATGCTTGAGCTCCCTCCAGGCTGCAGCATTCCTCTCGGTTTCTGCAGTGCAGTTTTGTACACCTTAGCACAAGCGCTGCTGCCTCTCTTCTGCTTGCCAGCTCCTCCTCTCCTCGTGGGTTCTGTGCATAGCCATTGTGACCTTGCAGATCTGTTCTTCCCACGCCCACAGCCTGGGTTTGTACAGTGCCCTTTCTCTCAGTATTACCTTAGCAGTCTAGTTTTCATGCCTCTGCTCACCACATCTTCACAGGGTGGAGACTGAGCCTGATTGTTTCTCTGTGTCCCTAGCACCCAGTACCCTTCAATTTTAAATGCTTTGTAAAAACTCAAAATCAACAAGTGAATAAGTGAATGAATGAATGAATGATTCAATGTAAGGTCTGTTGAGCTGACCTTATAGGGGTTAGGAACCTAGGCTCTGGAGTGTCACTGCCTTCATTTAGTCACAGTCCTTCCTAATCAGCTGTCACAGGGCACCAGGTGCTTTACTCTCTGCTTCAGTCTACGGTGGGGATGGTATCTGTGTTCATTTGATATGATTTGTTTCAGGTTGACATATGGAGAACTCCTAGAACAGCCTGTGCCTAGCACAGATAAATATCAGCTCCTGCCAATGTCATTGGCAGCAGCAACAGTCTCTGTAGCCAGTGTCCATGAATCTTCAAAATCCACAGCAAGTGGGTTTAGCGGACTGTGCCCAGGGGGGAAATTCCTAAGTGGAGGTGTGGATGTTCACCTTGCTTCTGTTCTCAGCTTTTGTCTTTGCTGTCTCATCACAGTAATTCTCCAGTAATTTACAAACTGCAGACCATCAAAAGCTGTGTTTTTCTCTAGACATATGTAAGGTACTGCTGATTCATCTTCATCACCCTTAAAAAGAAGGCTGGTCAGATGGCTCAGTTGATACATTGCTTGCTCAAGGATCTGTGTAGCCTCCAGCAGCTATGCAAACGGGGTTCCTGAAAGAGAGACTTGGGGGAAAATAGGGGAATTGAACTTCGAAAGAAATAACCAGATCAAGTCAAAGGTTCTGATCAAGGTCCAATGTGTATTTCAGAGTTTGAGAATAAATAGGCAGGGAAACCCATCCCCTAGTAAGCCAGTATCTTGTGGCCTAATTAGCATCTTGTTGTTCTGTCCGGAAGGCAGGTGAAGCAGCTCAGCAGGGTATGACTCCTAGTAGGAACTTCAGGAGAGGCAGAAAAGCTACAGGACAAAAGAGCTTTCTTTATCTCAGGAACTTCACCAAAGTGGGCTAGCTGCTTTGTGGCAAGGACAAAGTCTGGTTCAGCCTGCTTGAAGCTGGGGGAGGTCACAGATCTGAGTTAAAAATCCCAAGCATTTGATAAAAAAAAGCCAGAGATAGTGGTGTGCCTCTGTAATGGGAAAGGCAGAGACAAGAGCATTCTTGGAGATTGATGGCCAGCTGTTACTGCCACATCAGTGAGCTCCAGGTTCAGTGAGTGACCCTGTCTGAAAACATTTATAGAACAATTGAGCAAGACAACCAACATCCATATCTGTCCCTATCCTCACTTGTGCATGCATACCCACTCACACACAAAATACGTGCATGCACATACACTACACCCGCCCCATCTACACAAAAAAAAGGCTCTAACCTTAGAAAACTGTGTATATTGCTACAAAGCGATGACTGGAGAGGGCCTAGAAGGACTTACTTTTTCTGATAGATTGAGAATGTTAGCAGAAAAATATTTCCAACAATCAAGGCTGTATTGCTTTTTATTCCTCATGGGCTTTTATAGGCCCATATTCAGAGAGCTTTCTTTGTGCTTCTCTCTCGACAGTGTGTTTCTCTCTCTTTTTCTCTGTCTACCTCTGTCTCTGTCTCTGTCTCTTTCTCTCTTCTGTCTCTCTCTCTCTCTCTCTCTCTCTCTCTCTCTCTCTCTCTCTGTGTGTGTGTGTGTGTGTGTGTGTATGAGCATGTGTGTTTGACTGGTTGGCAGGGGTGAATGTGGATTCTCTGTCTCTACATCCTGTGCTGGCATTACAGGTGGACTCTTCCACTGGCTTTACATGGATTCTAGGAGTCCAAACTCTGGTTCTTAAGCTTCTACAACTGGTGTGTTACCCACTGAGCTATCTCCTCAGGCTCGTACAGTATTTTTCAACAACAGGAATCAATTTTCCTTACTATGCCATCCAATTAAAGCATATTCTCTGTACACATAAGATACTTCACTACTTCTCACATGGGCTTCATCTCTTAGGGAGATTAGAGTCATGCCAATTTTCTCCAGTCACTGTCAGAGCCCAGATGGGTGGGTGTGACATTTCTATGTTAATCAGGGGTGAAGCCATTCCTTCATCTAGTAGCAGAGGAATGGGTCATGTCTCCCAAAGGACCCTCTGACATTTGTTCTTGTGCTGTAAAGATTCAAAACTTGGCTAGAGTCAGAATGTGGGGAGGGAGCAGTCATTCTTTCACTGCAGAGTGGCAGCCAGCTAGTTTTGATACAGAAGGCTATGTCAGCAGAGAACGATGTGGTATTAGGTCTACCCTGGTCTCTGGTATTTGGCCTTCAACTCAGAAATCAACCTGCCTCTGCCTCCCAAGTGCTGGGATTAAAGGCATGCGCCACCACCGCCTGGCTCTCATGTCATTCTTTAGTAGTAATTCCTTATATGGCAGAAATTCTTTTCATTTCAGCAGTAGATAAACTGTACTTTTTGATAAGTGTAATTGTTTCATCTGAAATTGAAGAGAATTCCATTTTATACAATGATTTGTCATCTTGAATTGAAAGGCTTTTTTGTAAGTTTATTTCCAAACTAGTTCCCTTCTTCTCTACCCCTAGTTTTTGTTAGTTTTGTCTGGGCATCCGGGCTCTGGGTATAACCCTGGGCTAGCCCAGAATTCACTGTGTAGGCTTGCCTCAAATATGCAATGATTCTCCTTGGTTCTGATGTTACACAGGTGCTTCACCACCATGCCCGGAAAGCTTGCTTGCTTTTTTGTGAGTACTATTTTTGGCTAGTAAGACTTGATTTTATTTGTAATTTTGACTTTCTTGTTGTTCCATTCCATATATTTTATGTACATATTTATTTCTTAAATATTGTTCAGGACTTAAAGAGAGCTGTGGACTTAAAGCCAGAAAAAGATTTATAGAAAGATTTGAATGGACACCTTAGCTAAAAATAGCTTGAGATACAGCATAGGGACTTTCCTCCTAGCCCAGGAAGCGAACATTGGTTAGTCTTGAGGTTTGGGTCAGAAGGTGTTTACTGTTTTAATTCAGCATTGACTAGGAAAAGTAAAGTCATAGTAATGAGCTCTATTCCTTTGTAAAATATTTGTGTGTCTTTAAAATGCACTCATTTTTATGTAATTGGACTGTGGAAAGCATTGAAGTTTTATTTTCTACTTTAAAGTCCTGCTGTTGATAAGCAAGTTATTTATTCTCCCCTGGTGGGTAATTTAAATAGTAAATGACTTAGTATCTCTCACACTTATTTATGGTAGCTCTCACAGAAAAAAATTAACTTCATTTTTGTATAGCATATTATGTTTCTATCTTCTATCCCTCAAAACTATGAGTATTAATAGAGGGCTGCTCTAACACAACACTCACTATAGCAGGTTCTGCCCCCTCAGACTATGGAACTCCAGGACATCCAACACTTAAAGTGAAGTACAGATGCTCCTAAGTGGAAACAACAGTCTAGCTGAGTGTTTAGTGTAGCAATCATGACATCATTCATAAACGGTTTCCACTTCCACAGGGAAGTTCTTTTAGATGTTCAGAATAATTTTCTTAAAAGTTTTGAGCCATTTTAGAGCATCAACAACTAACCTTTTGTGGTTTGAGTGGGAATGGTCCCCATCGCCACGTGTATTCGAGTACTTGGTAACCCAGTTTGTGAAACTGTTTGGAAAGGATTCAGAGGTGTGTCCTTGTGGGAGGATATGCGTCATTGGGGATGAGCTTTTAAATTTTAAAAGCCAGTGCCAACCCAAGTTAGCTTTCTTTGCCTTGTAGTTGTGTCTCAAGATGTAAGTTCTCAACTGCTACCCCAGGGCCATGCCTGCCTATCTGCTGCTGTGCTCTCTGCCATAGTGATCATGGGCTCTAGCCCTCTGAAATTAGAAGTCCCAGATTAAATACTTTTTTAAATAAATTGCCTCGGTCCTGGTATTTTATCACAGCAACAGAAAAGTAGCTAAGATACCTATATAAATTAATCTTCTCTGTCATTTTCTACTTAATATTACAGCCTTCTATTATATTCAGATGTTATTTAAAATATCCATTCTCTTTTATTGACCATGAAATTAATGGGGCTTGAACAGGAGCCTTCTTTGTGTAATACATCTGTGATTTTAGCCTTACACTAGATACTCCCTTTTTTTTTTAAATACCTTCCAAGAACGTTCATTCCTAAGACTCAGAAATTGGTCTGGGGCTTCTTGGATACATATGTGAGCCTTTACCCCTTGGCTTTCTATCTTGAGCATCAATGCATCTGGTTATTTACACTCAGCATTGAGAAGACATAAAAATATTATTGAGAGAAGATGATGGGAGCCACTGGGGAACAGCCCAACAATTAAGCAGTGTAGAAGGGTGCTGAAATTTCTAGTTTGCTGCTTAATATATATACAAACCAAAGTTTTTGGAAGAATTTGTAGGGAAAAAAGTATCTGTTAGTTTTTCATCACTGTGACAAAATACCTAATAGTTAACGTAGGGAAAGAAGCGTGTTTTGACTCTCAAGTTCTGGAATCTCATGCTGTGGTTGTACACTACACCATGGCAGGAACATGTGCAGAAGATGCCTGCCCACTCTGCAGTGCCTTAGAAACAAAACAAAAGACAGGAATAGGCTGGGTCCCAGTGTCCCCTAGGTGGGCACATTATGATGACTTCTGCTAGGCCTCATCCCCACAAGATTCTACCAGTAGTGACACCTGCGACCAAGAGCCTTCAACACCCAGGCCTGGGTGGCAGTGGAAGTCTGAACTAGCAGTTTGCACTCCTGTTTCGTGTAATGATGTTTTCAATATAGAGAGATGGTCGACTGTTGTTACTGCACACACCCCAACTCTTTTTTCCTTCTCTTATTCCACACGCTCCTGTGTGCCGTGGTGTATTAGTCAGAAATGTGATCAGAGATTTCTTACACAGGTGAGTGGCAAGGCTGAGTGGAGACTGAAGCTAAAGTGTTTTCTTCTTCTTTTTTTTTTCTACACTTTTTTTTGTTTTGGTTTTTTGAGACAGGGTTTCTCTGTGTAGCCCTGGCTGTTCTGGAACTCACTCTGTACACCAGGCTGGCCTCAAACTCAGAAATCTGCCTGCCTCTGCCTCCCAAGTGCTAGGATTAAAGGCGTGCACCACCACTGCTCAGCCCTCCACTTCTTAAAAGAACCTTTGTCCAATGGGATGAGGGGTTCCTGGGTTCAAGATGCATGATAGGCCATGGCAAAGCTTCTTTTCATCCATCTTTATAGCTGATTTGTTGGGTGACCCTCAGGCAAGCCAGCAGGGTCAGTCAAGCCTGCGCAGACCCAAGGTCAAGCTGTCTCACTTACGCCAGTGGTTCTCAAACTGAGGCCAAGGAAACTGAAGCTACACCATCACAGTTTCTAAGAGCTTGTCTTCCTGTCTTTTTGTGGGTTGAATTGAGAAGCAGCTTGAGGCTCCAACTGCTTCTCTTCATTCAGAAAGCCATTAAAATGGAAAACATACAACTCTTGTCACTAAGTTTTGTTTTTAAAAAGTTCCATTTTTATGGACTGGATTAACCTATATTATATTGAGTTAGTATTTTATAACTATCAGTTTTTATTTCTAGTGTGATAAATATCAATTCATCCAACTTACATAAACGAATGTCCTTCAAGAGTCCTGAGGAGTTTTGAGAAGCATGCAAGTTCCAGGACACTTGTTGAAGTGCAGAGATAAGGAGTAAGGCACAGTGGGCTTCAGCAGCTTGCAGACCTTGCAGCAGGCCCGCCCCCTCTTCTGAGTTCCAATTCAAAAGGTGTAACTTCCCTTCATCCATCTTCAGTGGGTGCCTGGCAAAAACCTACACAAGTTTTTCCTAGCATCCTGGGCTTCCTCTCTTTTTCCTAAGACCCTCCCTCTCTAACACCTGCTTGCTAACTCAGAAGGCTTTATTCTTTTCTGTTTCTCTCCTCCTAGCAGGTGTTGGGGTTTTCAGCTTACCTGGCCTATTGATTTTCTCTCAAGCTTTAATAAAAAGATTCTCAAGTTTGAGGGAAAACCAATCAAACAATTGTAGAAGGTAATTTTGAGCATTATTATTCTAGGATTTGAAGTTTTACTGATGGACTTCTTGAGTACTCTTCTGATGTACAGCAAAGCAGAGATGAAGGTGTAGAGGTTTTGCCTGTGCCTCACGTGCCCCCATATGAACACTCTTAGCAGAATGGTATCGAACTCGTGGATGCATTGCCCACTGTCCATGGTTCAGGGTTCATTCTTGGTACTCTGCATTCTGTGGGTATGGACAAGTATCAATGGCATGTAGCTATCAGTGTCTCGTACAGAGTAATGACATTGCTCTGCAAGTCCTCTGTGCTCTGTGATGACCTCATGGATGCTTCTGTGATGAGAGAATGGAAGCTGAGTTGTTCTGCATTTATTGGATTTTCTCACTGAGAACAGCAGACATCCCAAGGGAGATGCTGAGTGTGAAACAGGTTGGCCAGCACAACCTCCTCCCAAGGCCTCTAGTCACAGCCTCTGACTCTAAATGGAAGATCCTTTCTCATGCCTGCAATTCCTTGCAACCCAAAGACCATGCATAAAACCTAGAATAATTTACATATACAGATTGTTAAGAATAGTATAGTTAGTGTGGTTCACAACTTAAATTTGATTCAGAAAACCCAGAAAACAGAGGCAAAAAGTCAACACTGCAAATTCAGAAGGTATATAATAAAGATGAAGGTACTTTTAAATGTAGTAACACTTTCACAGTACTGATTTTATGTCAAACTCATATGGAGGGGATCCTTGGATTATTAAAACTAGAACTACTACATGATCCAGCAATCCTACTTAGGGATGCCTGTCTAGTGGAATTGAGAGCAGATATTTGGAGTATTCACAGTAGCCAGAAATAGGCTATATGTCTGTCAAAAGATGAATAAAGAAAATGTGGTGTGTACATATGATGTTGAATATTATGCATCCAATCCTGGTCCATGTGATGAATATCTGTAAACCTAAGGACAGTATGCTCAGTGAAATGAACATAAGTTCACTTGCAAGGGGATGAAGAGATAGTTCGGTGGTTAAGATCACTGACTGCTGTCCTGAGGTCCTGGAGTTCAATTCCCAGCAACCACATGGTGGCTCACAACCATCTATAATGAGATCTGATGCCCTCTTCTGGTGTGTCTGAAGACAGCTACAGTGTACTTATATAAATAAAATAAATCTTTCAAAAAAAAAGTTCACTTGCATGAGGCATCCCAGGAAGTCATAATCGCAGAGGGAAGAAAGACTGGCCCAGAAGACCTGGGTGAGCACATACTGTCTTTTGTTCTCAGCTCTCTGCATGTATATTATTCTTCCTTGTAACGAATCCCAGGGATTCAACATCTCTGTTTGATTTATATCTCGAAATCTTGAATTTGAAATCCTTTTTAGAACAATAAGTACCATATGTGTTTTCTCCTAGGCTGGTAGAGGGGTACTTTACTTTCAGTGGTAGTAATCTTTGGCTAACAAGCTCTAAAAGCCACCCATATGTTTCATTAAAGAGAAACAGTAATATAGTAAGTTGATTGATTAAGTAGTTGAAGGGTTTTTTTTTCCTACTGTTAAATTTAATGCTAAGTTTAAGCCAAAATCAAAATAAAAACTGAATATGTAAGGGAGATAGAAGGATGGTTGCCAAGAGCTAGGGAAAGGGATTAGAGGCATTTGAGATGGAGTGTTGTATATATTCACACATGTGCTCACACGTGTGTATGCAGTAACTGTCAGTTAAAATCAAGATATTAAGTAAACAATGTTCTGGACAGTTGTGAAAACAGGCTCATTTACTATGAAATGAGAAATTTACTAATGTTACTATCCTAACCAGACTTTATCTGTAAACTACCTAATGGAAATGTTTGTAGAATGGTGGACCTCTAATTCCTCTGTGACCATCAAACTTGTGTGTGTGTATTCAGTAGATGGTTTTATGGGAAGAAAATGTTTCTGGAAATAGCTGTTGACTCACTCAGACACCTGGCAGAGAAAGGACCCCTATAGAAGAGAGCCTTCCTGCTTCTGAAAAAGAGTTACAATTTTATTTGCACGTTACAGAATTGGGTCAGCTTCTTTTAAGAATGAGAGTTTACTACCTAAATCTCATTATTATCTAAGGAAATGTATTAGAAACAATAGAACTTAAATCATTTGCTTTTTTTAAATTAAAATTGTGGTTTTGTATTATAAACATTAATCTTTTTCATTTTTGTATTTCTTTTATTTTTTGAGATTATAACATAATCACGTTGTTTCTGCTTCCCTTTTCTCTCCACATACCATCCTTAGTCTCTTTCAAATTCATGGCCTCATTTTTCATTAATTATTGTTACATAGTTGTGTATATACAACATATATGTAACCTGCTCGGTCTGTTTGTTAGTTGTGTGTATGTTTTCAGGGCTGACCATTTGGTATTGGATAATCATTAGTGTGCTTTTCTCTGAGGAAGACTTCTTTCTCCTACTCTCAACATTCTTTAGTTGCCTCTAGTTCTTTATGTAGGGCCGAGACTTTGTGGGCTTTCCCTAGTCTACATTAACATGTCTGTTGTTGGTATCATTTGACTCATGTTTAGGCAGTCATGTTGGTGTCATTTGGCTCAAGTTTAGGCAGTCGGGTTGGTGAGACTTTATGGGTGTAGCTTCTGACATATCTAGAGAACAAAATCTCAGATCAAATTCCCTCTTCCCCTGGCTTTTACAATCATTGCACCCTATCTTTTACAATGAACCCTGAGCCATAGGTGTAGGAGATGTTTTATGTATATGTTATATATACATAAATATATATGACATACATAA
>JADRCC010576610.1:11127-22428 GCA_019843855.1 Hylomyscus alleni
TGTATGTGTATGTGTATGTGTATGTGTATGTGTATGTGTATGTGTATGTGTATGTGTATGTGTATGTGTATGTGTATATGTATATGTATATGTATATGTATATGTATATGTATATGTATATGTATATGTATATGTATAAAGACACCTGAGGAAATGGTACTTACAGAAACATGAATGATATCCACTGATTTCCTCATTCAGTAAACAATGGGATAGTGTTTTGGTCTCAGAAATGTAAAATAACATTTAAAGTTAGAAATAAATCATGGATTTTCTGTATTTGCATCAAAGATCCAATCAATAGGTGACATTAGGAAGTGATGCCTATGTTTCTAGGAGTAGAGAAGTGTCATCACTGCAATACCATTGTTGAGGCTTGAAGATCAGAGCAGAAGGCTGAGAATGAGCAGGAAAGAGGCCTACTCCTCTTGCTGCTCAGCAACAGGACTTGATAAATCTCCCAGGTAAGATGAAGGTGATAACAGCAGTCACTTTATATAGATAATTTGAATATTAAATAAGATGAACTTAAAAACTTACACTATATTAATGTGACCTAAATGCAAGATAACTCTAAGTTGAAACTAATGACATGATCTGGAGGCCAGAACACAGGTGACCAATAAGAGTATGTCTTTAACTAAAGGGTGTGGAGTGAGTATCACTATGTAAAGAGAATGACAGAAAAAAAGAACATGACATGTTGTCCACTGGCACTACCTATGTTAGTATGTAGTCTACTATGTAGACTACACATACAAATAGTATGATTCTTACCATATGTGGAATTTAGCTCTATATTACCATCATAAAAATTAGAATGAACCCTTTCACAGGGAAGTTCATCAAGTCATTCAGACTCTGTGCCATGGCAATTGAAAAACAGGCACAGAGAAAACACAACAATTAAATATTCCTCCATTCTTCTTCTTCCAGAATCCAGAGACTACACAATGTGGGCGCAAGCGTCTGTTGTGAAATCAGAGACAGCGTCAAACTGTGTGGACAGAAGGTGACAGAAAAGCAACCCTAATGAAAAGGCTAACTTTCCTACCAGGAATATTTCCAAACCACCCAGGAGAATGAGTTTTATTTCTTCCTGTTATTCTCTGAGTCATGTCGATGTTGCTGCCTTCAATCATATCTATCCTATTGTTCAAAGTAATAATAGATTAAATGAGTAATATATTCATGTTGCATACAAATAACATAAAATTTGATTTTTAAAATGAGGGTTACTACTGTTAGCCTTGAGGGTATAGACTGATTTTGCACCATAATTCATGAAAATAAATTTTTCATTTTACAAGAAAATTAAACTTTAAACATGCTCAAATCGATCACTCAAAATGGTAACTGTGTTAGTTTGCTTCCTAGTTTACTTCCTTTGCTGTAATTAAACACTGAACGAACCCATGTGAGGATGAGGGTAATTGTTTAAGTTTAGAGTTGCAGCCAGTCATGGAAGAAAGTCAGGACATGAACTCATTGCAGGAACTGATACAGTGGCCATGGAAAAATGCACCTTACTGTTTCTACATAGCCTGCTCAGTCATTTCTTTTACCATCCAGTACCACATTCTCAAGGGTGACATCACTCACAGTGGACTGAACCTTCACATACCAATCCTTAATCAAGAAAATGCCCATACAGATATGCCTACATGCCAATCTGATGTAGGCATTTTAATAATTCAAGTTCCCTCATCCCAGATTACCCTCATTTTTGTCAAGTAGATAAATATCTAACACAGTAATATATAATGGAGTGTGGGAGAGAGAGAGAGAGAGAGAGAGAGAGAGAGAGAGAGAGAGAGAGAGAGAGAGAGAGAGAGACTATTGTGTATGTGATTACACTTTAGCAGGAATATGATTCTACTTTTTAATTCTGTCTTGCATTAATTTATTCATTTGTGCACATACATGTGTGTGTTTGTGGAGGGAAGCGAATGTAGACATCAGAAGAAACCTGGCCACAGTAACTTCTCTCTGTCTACCATGTAAGTTCTGGAGACTAAACTTGGTTTTTGAAGCTTGCAGGCAAATTCCTTTACATGCTGAGCCATCTTGATTTCTCCATTTTTTTTTAAACTGACAGAGGGATTAAATGCCAAAATCTAAACTTAGTTTTAAAACACATTTTAACCTTTAAAAATAAATTCTGACCAAATAAAATTGTATATAGACACTATTAATAACCAATATGTTTATGTTTGCTAGTTATTGTATTTAACACTAAAATAATGAATAGGTAAAATAACTAAATAAATAAAAATTGAAAGTAGACAGGAAATTTGTGATATCCATTAGTAATTATTTAGGAGACCCAAGATATTTAACAATCATGATAAGGAATGATTCTGTAACAACTGAGCAAAGCTCATATTATCTCACAGAGACTGAAGGAGAAAGCACAGGGTCTCCAGGGTCTGCACCAGCTCCTCTGTGTATACGTTATGGCTTACAGTTAAATATTTTGGGGGGACTCCTGTGTGAGCAAGTGAGTCTCTGATTCTTGTAGCTTCTCTTGAGCTCTTTACCTTCTGTTGATTTGCCTTGTCTAAATTCAATGTGATGGTTTTGGTGTTATCATATTATATTTCAGTTTTTATATTTTTTTGTTATTTCTTAGAAGCCTGTTCTCTTACAATAAGAAACAGAAAAGAAGTAGATCAAATTGAAAGAAACTTGAAGGAATAGAAGGAGGGAAAACTCTAATAAGGATACATTGTATGAGAAAAGAATCTATTTTCAATAGAAGGAAGGGGACAAGGTCTAGTTCCTGATTCTCATACGGGATTCAAAATAATATGGAAAAGTATCAAACATCATCTGCACTGTGATATTCAGTCCAATTGCCCAAGGGCTTCTCCTCCTGAACACCTTGCCTAGCTGTAGTTATAGGTGGCATTCTTTTGTTTGTGTTCATCACTCTGATATTGATGATTGACTACTTGGTAACTGTAACCTGCACAGGACCTCATACCTAGGATCTCAGAGAAGTCAATTAACTCTCAAAAACCAGTAGAAGAAACTACCATCACTTACAGTACCAGGTAGCAGTACTTTACCAGTAAATTAAACTAAAAGGCTTTAAACTCAATGGCCTCTAGGTATTATTTTAAAGCACAGTGTCTACAGTGTCCCAGAGTGAGCTTATATGGGGTTCAGAGAAGACTTGGGAGGGGTCATGCCATAGTCACTGTGTAGTATACCCCCATAAGTTTTATTTCCTAATTCTTCATACTAGCAGGCTGAAAGAGAACTTTTGGGACTGCCTTGTTTGTATTTATTGACCATTTCTAAATGAGCTATTTTAGAGAAGACATTACTCTTGTTAGAGTTTTATTGTTTTGAGACTTCCAGAACACTTTTAAACCATGTTTAGAAGAAAAGCAAACCGCAGTTCATGGCCATAAATTCGATAAGACAGGCAGTGTACAGAGAATGAAAGAGAATCAGTTACGAGATGCAATATATTTTTAAGCTTCAGGTAATGTCTAGATAGACTCTCTTGATGAAAGACCCTTTATTCCTTCCTTTCCTCTTTCCTACCCCTCCCGCTTCTTTCTTTCTCATGTTTAGCAGAGTGTGAAGAGACAAGGTTATTCAGAATTTTTTTGACTACCATAAGTAACTTATCTATAATATTTTGTATGTAAGTCAATCCAGTTTTAAGAAAGACCCAGATCCATCCCCTAAACATATCATCCTTAACCAAATACACAGAAGTCAAACTCACAGCTTTCAATTCAGCAAGGTAGATGTGGTCTCAAACTCTCATAAACTAGAGAGACCTTTAGTTTTTAGTATACTAAAAGTAAGGGGAGTAATGTTTTGGTCCTCAACATTTTCTAGAACGAATCCTTAGTTATGAGACTTAGAGGCAAACTCCAAGTTTGGCGGTGTAAAATACAGAGAGAAAGGGGAAGATCTAGAAAACTGATCACATAATTTTATCAATAGGAAATAATCCAGCTATTTGGTCATTGGAGGAGGCTCATAATCTTCATACTAAAAATTGGAATTTATGTGCTGTTACAATATTCATTGAAAATAATTTGGCAAACATGATTATCTTGACTACAAAAAGCCTGCAGTCTAGTGAAAGTCAATGGAGGTGGTTCCATTAAGAAAAGGAAAACTTTCTATGTATGGGTTTAAGATCCCTGAACAGTCTTCAAGTTCTAAGACATGCTCAGATCACAGAGAATGTCACATCCCTGATCAACTGTGGAGGACTGAGCAAAACACATGGTGGACTCCATATCCTTTCTCTGTCACCACTTCCATGCTGGCATGGTTTCCACGGACAAGGCAATAATTCTTTAAGACATGATTGTGTCCTATATTTGGTGCCATTCCAGCACATTCCTAACAGAAAATCACATTCATTCCCAGTCTTGTATCATATATTTATATGCTTGATATTTTATTTCCCTTGTAACTGTTATAAGATATGAATGGTATATTTTCCAATAGAAAATGCATATATGCTATTTGGAAGGTTTCATACATCAAACACAAATAAACATACACACACAAACATGCACATACACAGACATAGAGAGAGGTGTTTGTCTGATACATGTATAAATGAAAGAGAAATTAATATTTTGATGAAAAAAGAATATGTTTGGAAACAATCTTGAAGGTTCTATCCCATATTCCAAAATGAAAATATATTTTTTAAACTTCTATTTTCTCTCATTTATTTTCATTCTCACTTCTTAATCTCAAAAGGCATTAAGTAATCATTTTGGGATCCTTACATTATTGTTATACGAAATAGTGTTTATTGGAAGGCAATTTTCTATGTTTATTGGAATGCAATTTTCTAAAGATTTGGTGGTTTCACACATTTTACATCTGAGAATGGATTCCACTCTCCTCCCTCCAAGATAATGGCCTAACCATTAGTAGAAGTATGAAGACAATGACTTATGGAGACTTTTAGACACACTTTTTTTCTGGGCATGCTCTAAGACAATAAAAGCTACCAGTGTTTGCATTGCCTTCTAGGTATATTCTGCAGGTAAGAGCAATATGTTTTGCTTAAAAGGAGATTTACTAAAAGTCTTTATTAAGTATCTGAAGATCTCAGAGTCTTTGGCTGTGACATGTGCACTATGTGTAGCCTCTGCCTGAGCCTGTCTATGCACCGGCTCCTTCAGGGGACTGAAGGAGCATAGAGTTTGTGTTGGCTGCTGTCACGAGTCATAAACTGTCTTAAGTAACTTGTGTTGACTGTCTCTGTCCTGAGCAAATATAAATCATTGAACACAAGTCTTACAGATGCAGTAGCTGTTACTGCTCAGGAAGTGTTGGATCATGTGTGACACTCTAATAGAACATTAAAACCAGGAGAGGTGATAATCAAAAATGCAGACACTCCCATGAATACTTATAGCATCTACGATTCTTTGTTTCTTTTTTCCTTTCCTTCCTTCTTTTAATATTCTTGTCTCAATAATATAAGCTCAGTAGAAGAAATTTGTTCTCCAGATGTGTTAGAACAATAAATGAATTAACAAATGAATAAAGATGAATGAGCAATCACTTATATTAGTAAGTAAAAGGGTCTTACAGTAAAAGGAGAAACTTGTAATTAAAAAGGGATTTCTATCCTAAAAAGTCTTATGTATGGGGAAAGTATGAGTTTTAAAAATTATGCATAAAAACTACTAGCTGAGATTGGCAGCAGGACAGAAATCCAGAAGAAGGAATGATAAGAAAGAGCCAAATCCATCAAACTAATGTGAGCAAGTCTGTGTCCTTTGCTGTCTACGACTCACTATTTAGCATATTTAGAATGTGGACCATAACAAGAGGAAAAACACTCATTGTATAACAGACTTATCACTGTCTGCATGCATGGCCATGAATTTCATATCAATTATTAATAATTTGAGACTAGAAGGCTGTAATAAAGAAGTCATATACTGGTTAGGTTTAGGAATTGCTTGAAAATATAATATTCATTGGAAAGTATACAGTATAAATCGTTGCAAGGGAACTAGGTTGTAAGTCTTATGCGGATAGTACCAAAATACTTTCTACTTGGTAACAGGAAAATGGAAGCCAGGAGAGTAACTACAAGTGCACCACAGACTCTCTGTAACCTGTTCCTGAGCACCCTACCACACATCCTTCTAGTCTTCCTAAGGATGATACCTGTCTTCCAGCACCATGGGAAGAATGAGGCAAAAGTAGTCAGGACACAGCCTTGGAGGCCAATGAAGATACTGTAGGAGCCTGATATTCAATGATAGATGTAGAGAGAAATGGGACCCAGGGTCATTTAAGATGTAAAGAGAAATATCTTCTCTGAGAATCTAAGATGTAAAAGTTAGAATCAGTATGAAGGGAAATGCCATACCTCGAGGGCCTAGAAGATCCTTGTTGTGGTCTAAGGATAGTACATAGATAGTACAGGTAGTGCTGTATGTTCTTATCAGATGGCACAGTAATTTGTCGTAACACTTTTCTAGAGCTTAAGTCAGGCCTATACTGTAGTTTTCACACAATGAAAATCATAAGGCTTTCAGTTACATGGCCTACCCAAGAATGATGCACAGATTATACTAGGAAACCTAGTAATTGCACTTATTATGATGTATTGTGTTCTAATGATTTTTATGTTATACTTTAAGCAAAATCTCCATGGAGTTTAGATATGGAGACATTGCAGGATGAAGATCCTATAGATAAACAGGTGAAGGTTTAGAGATTGGAATAACTCACCAAGACAAAGTAAATAGGAAGGGTAGAACTGGTCTTGGCTTACATATGATCCTCTTTTAGAGCGAGCACATTTTTGGCAAAAGAATATAATACATAAACAGTAGAAAATAAGTTAATGTCAGTTGGTACATTGTGAACATTTTTAATATATATATATATATATATATATATATATATTGCCAATTTTATTTGCATAATAACTTCAGTATGATCTCAGAGAAGGAACTCTCAAGTCTTCAAAGGATAGTGGGTTGTGTTTTATTCAGGAAAATCTCTCAACTACTTGTAAAATTCAGTGTCATTTAAGACCATGATAAAAATATGTATACATCATTTTGTGTTCAGTTGATATACTTCTTGAATGATACATATGGCTCACAACAAAGACTAGAACACAGGAGTATGTTGAAAAAGTTCTTAACTTACAGGAATTTTTATAAGTACAATAAGATGAGAATAAAAAGTGCGAAAAGAACCTTTGTGCTAAATGCAGCCCAAACATCTTATTAAACTGAAAAATAATTTCATAGTAAGCCTAACTGGAGACCATGTGAACATCATAACTGGCTTGGCCAGTTGTGGAAGATGATCAGGACACTTGTGCTGAAAATGAACAGATGGAAAATAATGATTACTTAGACCTGCAAGGTTTGTATCCTACTGAACTATGCTGAAGCCCCCCTCTTTTCCTTTCTCATGTATCCAGAACTGGGTATTTCTTCTTGTATTCTAATTTCATTAAATAATTTCAGTAACATTTGTGATAATCTCTTAAAAATATCTCAATATGTAAATGACTATCTTGCAAAAACTATTATAAGGAAATAGCATGTATTTATAAAAAGTATTAAATTAATTTTTTCTAAACATGTTGTCAATTCTGCTAGTTAAGTGAGAATAGTATTATGTCCCTCAAACATGTGATAACACCTTGCAGACTAAGCATGAACAAGTAAACAACATACATCTAGGCAAAGCAAACATGTTCTGCTAACTCTCAGCAAATGCATAGACTTTAGACTACTGCAGGGTCATTTGCATCTCAGAGTTCATAACCTTAGAATGAGTGTGGGATGGTATCATTAAGCTGTCTATACTATATGGATATCTGTTCCACTTCATTACATTTCGTGGACTCCTGAATTACTTCACTGTGCTGGCTATTGTGAGCACTACAGTAAACATGAACCTGCAAGTGCCTTTTGGACATACTGATCTTTTCTTTGGCATAATCAGTGCAAAGAAGGACAGAGGGGCTATAGGTTGGGAGCTGAGTATAGCACACAGTTAGAAAAGAGAGAAAGCTCTAGGATATCTGCAGAATAATCTGCAATTAAGTAAACATTAACTCACTATATATTTTTAAATTATTACCTAATTGTTGAATATTGTGTGTCATGTGAAACTAATCATACATGTATAGAAAAAACACAATATACTCAATATGTACTATTATGCAAAAACAAAATAAAAACACATACCACGAGATTACTTAGTCTCATCCAATACTAAGTAAAAATAATTAATGCAGGACAATAGGCATAAAGTGATAGTCCCAGTGAGGCTCTTGTAACTGTAGGATACCAAACCAGTGACCTTTCATCACCAGAAGGAAACTTCAACATTACTGCAAACTAAGCCATAGGCAAGGCCACACACAGAGATTACAGAAAGGAGAGATCGATAATTTCTCTCTTGGTGATTCCCAAATAACATCATAGAAGTTAAAAGAATACACTACCCCCCGACCTCTAAAAAGTTAAAAATACATACTTGCCTGCTATGGAATCCCATTTGCCTAATCTTATTTATAAGACACAGCAGTACTTTCCTCTTTAGCAACGATGAATGTTCAAATTCTGTGAGACAATATTAATTAATATTTGAAGATAGACCACTTGGCTCATAAAATGTACCTCCTAAAAGGGAAAGCAATATTCCTTCCATTCTGAAATCACACTGTATTGTCACATGCACATAGCTAGGATGCTACAAGAAAGCATGCATTTCTCAAGTGACCCTCCTGAGGCTCATCATGGGCTGTTTCTGTGATCTTCATCATGCCTAGCTGTGAAGGTTATTCATGAGAAGAGCCTACTCATGCTCACTCTCATTCCAACTTAGCTTTCTGGTGTTTAAAAAATACATCCAGGAATCTGGGAGGCAAGGAATGTTCCTATCTTTTCACAGGTTTTGAACATTAAGACATCTTTCTGATCCTTGACTGTATACAAGGCCATTCAGGGTCTCAGGAGTGTCCACTCATCCACCACTGTTCCTGTATATATTACAGGAACGAAACGCCTGTGCTTGGGACATTGTGATGGTAGTGAAGTCTACATAAGTAGGCATTTACTTTCTCTAACTCTGTCCTCTGTGTACTATTTTTTTTAAGTACAGAAGTGGGGAGATCTTGGAGGAGTTTGGGAAAGGGGAAGAATATGATCGAAATATCATGTATAAAAAAATTTTAAAGGATGTTTTGACTACATTATATTACCCAACTTTTTTAGAATTCATTTCAATAGAGCCAGGACGAAGTATTTCACCACAAAGTGACAAACTATCTCCAGAAAATAGTGTTAAATGACACTAATTTCCTTGTACTAGATCAACAGTGTATATATATATATATATATATATATATATATATATATTAAATATCAAAGATTATTATTAAGAAAACTTACTTTAACATTTTACTCAGGAAACTTTGCATGCATACAATTTGTTGATTAAAATATGATTTAATAAAATAAGCCATTCATATGGGCATATGCAAACATGTATGCATCTCTCTATTTCTCTCTATTTCTCTCTCTCCCTTTCTCTCTGTCTCTCTGTCTCTCTCTCTCTCAATTTCTCTCTCTCTCTCTCTCTCTCTCAAGCACACAGTCATAAAGTCAGATGAGGGCAAATAATAATAGGACTGAACTAACTAATTTATAAAGTCTGTTTCAATGCCAGCAGTCTGAAAGTCCATGAACCTGTGAAACGCGAAAGGGATAAAGTTAATTAGGAGCAATGTCCTGGTGAGCTTAGGGGTGGGCTTGAAGAAAGGAAGCAGAAAATCTAGCCAGCTGGAAAGGAACGAGACCACACACTGGAACACATCAAAATAAAGATTTACACATCACTCCTAACATCTGCTTCCTGAAGGCAAGCTATGCTAAGGCACGGTTGTTTCTCCCTAATGAAATATAAATATTAAACGAGACTTTGCTGTTCTAGAAAGTACTTTCATCATGCTTGGGAAAGTTGCTTCCTCTGGCTTCCTTGCTTTGCCAGTACTTCATGACTCTCCCAGACTTCCTTCAACCTAGCAGTGAGCATTGCAAGTCACATGATGACAACGTGTGCAATCAATGTCCAGCTCTGCATTGCCCACTGAGAAACACCACCACACCGCTTTCCTCTGCAGTAATGCATATATAAAGCATCAGCAACGCCTCAGGTGCTGAGGACCCATGCTTGGATTGCTTCTGCTGTGATTTGTTTCAAACTATTAAGAAAGTCTATAGAACTGGCCAGATATTTGATGAGCAGCGAAGTCTGATGAGATCTGCCCTTAGTAGGGCCCTTGAGGTATGCATTTCATATATGTAGGATACCATTGTGCAACATTGGTTTATCATATTACCTGACACTAGTGATGATAAAATACTGACATAAGAAGATAACAATCTAAATGGTAGTTGTCAGTGGGTTTTGTTCAGCAGATCAAAACAGATAATGTAAGTTATTTCATTGTTATTTTAAGATTATTTTAAATAGACACAAATCTTATAACTTTGAGATATTTTGGAAAAACAATGACCTAGATACCAACTAATTAAAATCTATAACTTTTGGAAATTCTAAATTTGTAATTAGTATGAGGATCCTTATACCCTGTACAACACACAATGTAACTATACTTTCTAGACTTTCAAACTATACTTTTGAAATGTTGGTGCTAAAAAGCACTTTTAGTCAAAATGGTCAAAGACATTTGATACAAAAGTATTGAATAGTCCAAAGATTCCTGTGTGTTATTTGGTCTTAGAAGATAATAATGAATATTTAATCTCTTAAAAACCCTGAATAATTAATTATGTAGTCATTTTGATGATTACAAGATCAAGAGAAATCTGGCTACTTTTTGAATGCTCCAACCACAAGCTATACCTGATGTAAGAGCAAAATCTCTGTGATTTGTTCTCACGATCTGCCTACTTGCAGTTTTCCTGTCTTGAAATTGCCCTTAAATTTTCTTATTCCTCTTTTGGGAAGCATTTTTACTGATTATTTGTAAGTTTCAAAAGTGGTTCTTGTTTATTAAATTTTTGATTTTTGTGTCCATAGTTACAAACAAAAAATAAATTATGAAGAATTTAATCAGAATATAATTTCCTCGTGGGGTTTGACAATCATTACAAGGACTTTATTCCTCCAACAAAGGAAAAGACAAAAGGCAAGTCAAACAGTTTAGCAAAAGCTTCTGTTGAATTAGCAGGTATATCAGCCAACCATTGACTAAAGAAACACAGCTAAAGATTTTAATATTTGCAACAATGC
>JADRCC010576610.1:22438-43345 GCA_019843855.1 Hylomyscus alleni
GGATATTATATCCCATGAAAATATTGCTTGCTCATTCGTGTTTATTGCTGGACTATTCACAACATCAAGGAATAGAATTTGTGTAGTTGTCCATCAATGCATAAATAGATAATAGAACTGTGTTTATATGTATGTACATGTAAATTTATTATGCTACAAAGAAAATTTAAATTATGAAATCTGCAGAAAAAAGAGTGGATATGAAAACCATTACAATAAATGAGGTAAACAGGCTCAGATCCATAAATTTCACATGATCTCTCATATAAAGACACCTGACTTAAATGTGTGTGTGTGTGTAAGTGTGTGTGTGCGTACATGCACGCTCCAAATTTTTCCAGATCCTTGGTATTCTAACTTCTCACTCTTTCCTCCCAGTCTCTGCCAACAGATAACCAAACTGTTTCTGTAGTTTGATCTTTCTAGCATTGCTCTCTCCATATCTATGAGAAATGATTGATGTGGCTGTGGTGGTTAGAGTTTGGGGAATCCAATGATGTTCAGTCTATAGCAGGAATGGATGCAGGCATAAAGAAGTAATGTGCCAAGCAAGTGATTTTTAGTCTGTGTATGGATGGTGGGGTGAGTGCAGCTTAACCTATAGAACAGGAAATAAAACCACACAATGGGAAATAGGACATGTGATATATGATAGAAGAAAGTAGGCAATAATGTTAGAGATGTGGTGGTATAATGGAGAAGAGCATCAAAGAATCAAAAGAAACAGAAATTTGGAAAAAACATAATAAAACCTCATACACTATATACTAAGAACAAGTTAATGAATATACAAGAGCTCAATCCACACAGATGCTATGATTCCTACTATGTTTCTATTCAACTTCTTATTTAATTAGAGAAAACACCTGGTAAGTCTTAAGGACACACAGCCTAGTTTTTTCAGCTTACCTAGATAAGGGCTGTAGTGCAACTGTGGCTGCTGCACCAGATGACTTCATAGCACATGAGCAACCAACTCATCTCCCATCACTTGTTGTGGAGCTGTGGAGATAGACAAGATTTTCTCATCATTATCCCTGAGCTCTACAGGTGCCCCTTCATGAGCTGTGGACCCCACAATGCATCTTCATTGCTCTGTCTTGGGTTAAGCAATTTTCTTTTTCTAGGTTCTGACTTTGTTTCCAGGAACTGATCACCATTCTGCAACTTCAAATGACAATCTGGTTCTCTGCCTCACTCTGACTGGACCTGTAGAGATAGACACAGCATGCATTTTATATGAACTAAATGACTTTTGCATGTCAAACATTTGGAAAAATAATCTAGTGAAATTTTACAGAGCTTCTACATAAGCAAATTTTATAATTTTACAAGAAGAAAGTACATATTGAGCTAGCTTTTCTATGGTCAAAGATGGGCTTAACATATGGCTCTGCATACATACAAAAAAGGCATAATTCCTAAGGAAGCTGTGGATGTTTGGCCAATGTGCTCCTAATGTAGACCTTTTTCCTCTTATTCAGTAACTAATGTGGCTTAGAAAGCCATTAAATTTGAGTGGACTTCAGATGAAGAGTGTTGAGAGACTGAATCAAGACTTTGTCAGATGCCCCAATGACAGGACAAATGAAGTTTAGTTCTGTCCTTTCACAGGGGCAGACTTGGCAAGGGCAGTCTGGGGCTGGGTCCACCACCTTGAAGGAGTTAAGGTTTCAGTTCCTGAGCACTTGGCTTTTTCCCAAAAAGAGACTGGGTATATTAGTGTCAAGGCCACTGTATGCTCAGTCTGTAATGGTCTTGAGAACCACAGTGGTCTCTTTGTTCAACATTGTTTATCATATTGTAATAAGCATTGTATGAAACATAGCTAGTGCAAACCTGATCCCAAACTTTTGTCTCTTCTCAACTTCTGATCCCCTAGTCCCCTCTTTCAGGACTCTGTCCCTGAAGAATGTATATGCCAGGCAAGTTCAGAAGGGAAATCTGTAAAAGAGATCTAGATTCTTAATAGTGTGTCTCTGCAATTTCAGTTACACAACCTAGAATATTCAATGGTACATGAAGTGTTGGCATTTGACAATGAATCTTTTTTTTCAGTTTTTACTTTTTTTTGATATTTTTTTACATGTCATATGATTTCTCCTTTCCCAGTTTCACCTCCAAAAAACAGACAAATGAACAAACAAAAACAACAAGAACAAACCTCTGTTGCCTCCCCCTCCCCATGCCTGCCACTCCACCCTCTCCCACTTATCGGCCCTGGCATTCCCCTACACTGGGGCACAGAACCTTCACAGGGCCAAGAGCCTCTCCTCCCATTGATCACCGACTACAATCCTCTAATATACACATGCTGTCAGAACAATCAATCCCACCATGTATAGACCTTGGTTGGTGGTTGAGTCCCTGGGAGCTGGGAGGGCATTGGTCAGTCCATATTGTTGTTCGTCCCAAGAGGCTGCAAACCCTTCAACTCCATTGGTTCTTTCTCTAACTCCTTCATTGGGGACCCTGCATTCAGTTCAATGGATGACTCTGAGCCTCTACTTCTGTATCAGTCAGGTACTGTCAGAGCCTCTCAGGAGACAGCTATATCAGGCTGGAGTGCCCTTCCTTCAGTCTTTGCTCCATAGTTAGTCTCTGCAACTCCTTGCGACAATGATTCTCTTTAGCCAATTTCACAAGCCCTTCAAGTCTGTGGTTCAAACACTTCAGATTTTGGAGCAATACAGTCTTATAAAGGTAACTAATCTTCTTTTGTCAACAGTTACCCATGGAATATGTGGTTTTCTCATACTCTGAGAATCAAACATCAATGAATACTGAACCATTAACACATAACATTAGGCATGTAGAACATAATATTTTGGCATATATGTGTGTGTACATATATACTAATGAATATGAAAAATGAAATATTTGTGTTTGTGTATTAAGCATTATGTATGGAAATAATTTAATCATTTATAGATGAATTCAATATTTCAATCCATTTATTGATTAAAAGACTTTGCCATCCCAATTAGAGATTAGAGTCAGCTAATTAATCGATGAGCTGAATAGAAAATAAATGTGGAAAGGAAATATTGTATTCTCTCTGCCTGGTTGCTTGTCTTGAGACTTGATTCTTTTCTGAACTCAAACTAGAAGTCACATGCTAGAGTATTAATGCTTCTTATACTTTTAGTCATTCCTGCTTGTACACTGACCATCATTGGAGTTCCCAAACTCAAATCACCACAGACACATGGATAGATTCATTTTAGTCTTTCTCATAGATATGAGGAGAGAAATGCTAGAAAGATGAAACTACAGAAAGAGTTTGATCATCTTTTGACAGAGGCTGGGAGTAAAGGATGAGAAGTTAGAGGACCATGGGTCTGGAAAACAGAGGAATCCTTGCAGGGCTGTTGGGGTAGAGAAAGGCATCATGGATATCCACAAACCCTGTTCATGTGTGTTGTGGGGAATGAACTGTGATCGTTTTGGGGACTTTGAGAAGGGTTCTCTTAAAGGTTTTCTGATAGAAACAAATCCATCATTCTGAAGTCGGATGTTCTTTTATCTAGTGGCTGTGGGGCTGGGTAAGGTAATATTTTATATAAAATATAAAATATTTTAGGTTCATTTTTCTTGGTCAGTCTAAGATGATGTTGAAAACAAGGTTTTATGAATTTGGAAATAAGGTTGAGTATGATTCTTTAAAAGGAAAAGAATAATTTTAAAATTAATTCAATAACCATGTGCTTTGTTTGGGGCTTAGCACAGTTGTTTGAAGTGGTTTCCATATCTGGAGATGAAGAAAATGAATTCTCTTATAGGTTTGTTGGAAATTGATATTACCAGCATATGATAAAATTGAATGTTTGTGTAATACCATCTGTAAGACTAGAAAAAAGTTGGGTTTAAGTGGAAAATATCAGTCTAAATCTAAACTAGTTCATTCTATTTTAAAAGTCTATTTCTATATCTATATCTGTCCACTAGAAAGTGTTTTAAATGAAAGCCAATGCCAAGCTATTAGTCTGAGAAAACAAACACCACTCTGTGTGAATTTAATCAGATTAACTGGGGTCTGTTATGATTAATTTTGTTTTAGACACTTATATCAATGTGACTAGTGGCCAACCTGTATGTATTTATGGCTTTATTAGAAGCTCAAAATTTTAAATATTTTTTGGAAAAGTTTGTTTT
Organism: Hylomyscus alleni; assembly: GCA_019843855.1. Taxonomy (NCBI): domain Eukaryota; kingdom Metazoa; phylum Chordata; class Mammalia; order Rodentia; family Muridae; genus Hylomyscus; species Hylomyscus alleni. The sequence goes on from JADRCC010576610.1 coordinate 26,594, forward strand.
TAGTCTCTAATCACTCTTATTTTATTTTTGTAGTTCTTCTTATTTTGTTGACAAGGAAGGCTCAGATATCCAAGGCTGCAATGACTATCTGTCCATTTTCAATATGGTGTGCCCAAAATTTAACACAAACAATGAGTCGGGAGGGAGTCCAATGTAGTTCTCTCTAGATATTTCAGATTTGAACTTTCCCCTATGCCATATCCTGCTGTCTAAATCTTTCCTATGCTAGCAACCAATGATGATGATTATTTGAATTTGCTATTTATTTATCCTTATAAAATGGTAATTAGAGATAGAGATAGATATGGTCTATTCATTGGTTAATTTGACTAATTTAAAGTATATTACTATCAATAACTTGGAAGTAATTTTCTACTTTCTAAATACTGTATTAATGATATCATTCACCCAATAGTGTATTGATTTTCAAAATTGGGATATGAAAAATATTATTAATGAAGCCTCTTTTCTACATACCACAAATATACTAACATCAGATTTCAAACACAAAGGATTGATTTTAAACAATTATATAAAGGAAGGGTCTACCAATAGATTCAATAAAAGAGGCACAGGTACTAGTATCTCTGATTTAGATCTTCCAAGAATACATGAAGATTCAATCATGTGTCTGAAAACTCGAGACACATGAACACTCCTAAAAGATGGCATTAGTCCCATTCCACCAAAATAATAAGGTGGCTCTTGAGAAGAGGCTAACAGTTCAGGATCTAGGTCTTAGGATGTGAAGCTTGCATGTAATTAAACTAACTGAGCTAGAAGTAATTATCTACAGATTACCTCAGGCATCCTCTAAGAAAGAGTCCCTATAAAAGAACACAATGTCATAAGAGTTCAGTAATTATAACAATTCACTAGAAAGAAAGTACCCTTTGCTCTATGGATAAATAAAACAGTGAAAACATTACCCTGCCAAAGATATTCCAGGTCTCTCATTTACTTTCTCATTATGGGAGTTTCCTAACTTCAAAAATGTTATTAGTTTGAAACTATGCACACACTCTGGAAAAAATAAAGTTTATGATGTTTTAAATGTTTTATTTTAATGTGTACACACAAACATACACACACACACACACACACACACACACACACACACATATCTGAGTTTCCTGTCTGAATAAGTGCTGTGAGTATGTGGTAACATTTTTGAAAGATCAAAAAAGTCTAGATGACAACAATAAAACAGTCACTGGCCCTGAAAAGATGAGTAACAAAGACCCACAATGCAGTCTTATCCCTGCCCTTAGTGATGAGCCCAGGGCAACTCAGTTCGTCATCAGCCTGTGTCCTCTGCCCTGTCACACTCACTTCTCTATGGTGGCATGGACCTAGCCTTGCATAACTAAGCGGCAGTGAAGCTTGTTTCAATTTTGGTGGCTGATTGTGCTTCAGGACTCTATTGTATGTGATCTTGTCTTGACACTTGATGTTAATTATAGCCTGTAGTCCATGCAAATGAAACTGAGATGAAGCATGTGATTTCAATTACAGAGCCAAATCTCACAATTTGAGGCTGTCACTGCAAACACTGTTCTGTAAAGAATGAGCCTCACTTCATACTGGGTTTTAAAAGATACTTTTTAAAAGCTGATCATAACAAAACGCATGGAAGTTTGAAGAGCTTATTACTTATTTTAGAGTTTCCTGTACATTTTTACTGAAGAAAACACAGAATGAAAGAAGAAAGAAGGTTTAGAGAAAATGGAAGAAACAGAAAAGAAAGAAGTAGTGGGGAAAGAAGGAAGGCAAACTATAGCTTTCATGTAGAGTGACACTTAATATCCCTGTAATAGGATTTTACACAGCACAACATTAGATAAACTGCAAGTCCCTAGAGTTATTAGTTAATTTTTAAAGTTGTCTGAAAGCAAATTATATACTATATAGTCTTCCCCTCCACATAGGTTTGCCAGCACTTTAAATACTTGGGAAAACATATATTTAATATAAATGTGAATTTCATAATGGCCCCTAGTCAACTGGCAAAATTCTTTGCTAACTGCTTCTGATGAAACATTGTAGACTGAAATAGAAAGTGCTTCATGATTATCAATGCCCTAGGTGAACAAAGGAATGGGGTCCACTAACACTAACTTGCATAACTCTGTAGAGTCATTGCAACCCTGTTCCTTGTGTACTTTCACATGCGATCTTGCATGAGTTTATCTGGACAGAAAGGGCCAGAAAACCACTGTGAAAACTTAGAAATATTTCTTGCATTCACCATATGTGTTCCTCTTAAAAATGCAAATTTTCCTCAACAGAAAATCTTCTTACATCAGCTTATTGTTGGGATACCTCCAGACATTAAACCACTGCCACTCAGAAGAATAGATACAGGTTAACATACAGACAGCTTATTTAATATGCCTCAGTGCTCAAGTCTGCTGAGCCCATGTCAATGAACAGAGAGAAACAGAAATGGTAATCTGATTTCTGGTTTTTAGATCCACATCTAGGATAGATTTCTCAGAGATGCAGGCTCATTGATTATCTGTGAGGCAGAAAATAATGATACAAGTCCAAATATAGATTTCAAGTGATTTTCTTTCAAAGGGAAAAGCTGTTTTGAAAGGAACTAAGATAAAACACAATCGGAAAGGTTAATGCTTCTTATCAAAAGTCTTAAACAAATGGGTAGGGTGGTAGCATCACCTTGCTTAGTATCACCCTGCTTAGCCTATAGCATATGTAGGAGTCATTGCTACCACTGGGTCAGTGCTTCCAACAAAGGAAGAAAAAGTCACACTGGATATGATAGTATAATCATATTCCATAGACTTCCCAGATTTTGATTCTGATTTTCACATTTGCCCCTATGCAATGATGTGACATTTCATCAGTTAAGAAAGCACAATGATTTAGACTGTGATTCATATCTCTGATTATACTTAAAATCAGAATCAGCCATGAAATGACCACATTGTGCCTTAGGATGGATTTGAAAGTTAGTGTTCTATCTATGTTCTTGATCGGCCAGAGTTTGACAGATAACCAGAGTCCTTGTTTGTGTCTCTATTACTATAATACAATAATGAACAAAGAAATATTAGAGAAAGAATGAGTTTATTTCCATTTTAATTCCATGTTACAGTCCATCATTAATGGAATTCAGGGCAAGAATTCAAATTAGGAACCTACAGACTGAAACTGAAGCAGAGACTGTAGAGGAATGCTACTTGTTAGCATGTTTTCCATGGGTCATTTAGTTTGCAGTTTGCTTTCTTACATGAACCAGGACCATTTCTCCAGATGTGGCATTGCCTATGTTAGATGGAAACCTCATGAGCAATTATGCATCAAGAAAATGTACCACATATCTGTTTTTAGGACATTTGGATAGAGGTAAATTCTCAAATTAGGTTTCTTCTTCCCAGGTAACTCTAGTTTGTGTCAAGTTGACAAAAACTAGCCAGTACCAGTTGATGACAAATATCATACTTGTCTACCATATTGATGCTATACTGATTGGATCAAAGAAGCAGGAGGTATCAAGCCAGTCATCCTGGTTCCTCCTAAATTCAACAAGGTCAGGTTGCCCACAGCAATACCCTATATTTGATACCAATTCTATGCTAGTATTTTTCTGGTGCTGTGATACAATACCATGATTAAGGCAGCTGGCAAAACCTTCATGGAGACTCCATATAGACTGGGGAAGCCTGACAGCTCAAAATCAAGATAGGAAGCTAAGAGATCACATCCTCAAACATAAGCAAAAAACAGAGACATTCAACTGGAAGTGGATGAAAGGTCTACACTTGCAGAGCCTACCCACAGATATACTTTCTCCAGAAAGTCTGTACCTCCTGATCTTTCCCCAAAAAGTGCTACCAACTGGGAACCAAGTGTTCAAGGGCATCATACTATGAAGGGCATGCTCACAAAAACCACCCCACCAGGACTATTGTACAACACTGTAAAATAGTAATAATATTATCACTACTGTACACTTCCTATTCATTCTACACAACAGTCTTCTCTCCCATCTGTGGAAATGAAACACTGGGCTTTGATCTTCTTTGCAAGCCTGCCACACCTATTTCTTTATAATCCCCAGCTTTGCCTCCAAGAAACATGACTTTTGCCCCCAAATTTATTCCAATTCTACAATAATATGTTTAGAATTTTTCTAAATGTCCATATAATTTATAGCAAAGGTGAATGAAAATATCATGTTCCATATATGTTGTCACTTTTCACTTATAATAGACCTGAAGATTTCTTGGGTTTTGGCTAAAAATCTTTCTATTATCCAGGGAAGCACTTAGTGACACTCTGATATGTGCTTCTGACCCTTACAGAGAAAGACTTATGATGCATGATATTTGAAGGACTTTTCTAGTCAAGTGTCACTTTAACTCTGTGGCTACAGCATATTATTATGACCATATTGAAATTTAATTCTCAATTTCCCCCTTAACTTTTTGGTAACTTGGAATTCTTAGGCCCCTATTCTTCGTCTTCAAACTAATGGTTCTAGAAGGTCGAAATGTTGTTTATTTCTTAGTGAAGAACTTTTGCTGAAAAAGGAAAGCAAGAATTTTGTTTCTTCCTATTTTGACTCTTTATTCCTATGTTCCCAGGTTAGGAGAAAAGCCATTGGCTCTAACTTTGACAAGCTCTAGCCTTGAAGACATGCCAGACACAAAACAATTATGGACTCAAGCTTTGCTAATATGCTCCAAATTTGCTCAGACCATAGGGGCTTTCCTTCCTTTACCACTTGCATTGCATTGTTTGGATGCAGTATGCAGTAGAATATTCACTTTCATCCAGTCACACTTAGGCTGTCATTCTGGGGAAAGTCACATCAGTGTGATCAAACCTGCAGAGACTCTAAGGTTCTTTAATGACTGCTGCAGGAGGATGAAAGGATACAGCCATCACTCTGATTTCAGGAAAGCATAAACCAGAGACAGGAAAGACTTACTCAGACCTAGTGCCTGGCGTGCTTGCCACCTCTCCTGAAGTAACTGCTGCTGCTTCTCCTATTAGGGAACTTTAGACTGTAGCCCATCATAAAGCCTCTCTTTGAGTTTCTTAAAAGAAGGATTAGACCATTCTAGAGTATCTGTATCACTTCCTTTCCCAGTTATTGCATGCATAAAAATGTCCAGATAAAGGAACTAGAAGGGGAAAAAGGACTGATTCTAACTCATAGTTCCAAGTTACAATCAATCATGGGGAAGTCAAGATATCAAAATCTTGAAAGAGCTGAACACTTCTCAATAAAGAAACAGAGGAATGAACAAATATACATGTTAAGCTCCCATTCTCTGATTTGTACAATCAAGTAACCCATGTTCTGGAATGGCCTCACCCTCATGCAAGGTGGCTCTGAACCCATCAGTTAAAAATCCCCACAGGTATGCCCAGAGGCACATCTCCCAGGTGATGCTAGCTCCTGTCAAGTTGACAATTAACACTGATCATTGCATCATCAACCCTGTAAATTTTCTGGGAATAGAAATACAGTAGTTTTCAATCCACTGCATAGCTAAACTGAAGATTTTTAAACTCTCCAACTTTAATTATTAGTATCTTTGAACTATTTGAACTATTAAATAACTTCCAAATGAACAGTTTCTTCTTTGTTTTGAAGAGTTGAAATGGTTGTCTCATATGAATGTTTTAGAACTTATGTATGAACTCATATCATAGTCAATCATATTTTCCTTATACTTTTTTTTAACATATGGGCATAACTGTTTCTGTATTGTCTTAAATGAAAACATCATCTAAAACATGCCACAGGGATATGTGTATGTGAGGCTTGAGTCTCCTTTCTTTATGTAAAGTTACTGGATTATTACCTCCTCTACTGGCTCTCCATCAGGCAAGGGGAAACACAAATTGAGAGATGGCCAAATATGGAGCAAAGTACTGAATGGTCCTTCAGGGACAACTTCCTGCCAATTTTTCAACCTAAATGTGTTTTATGTTCACAATGGTGTCCCCGACTAAGGATAAAACATCAGTTTCACTCAAGTGTAAAGGAGTTCAGCCTCTCTGTTTTAATGGGGTTGTGTTCCAGGGTCAGTCTGCCATGTCACTCAAATCCTCCTAATACAATGATCATTTAGTCAGAAGTAGGAAACAAGTTTGCTTTACACTTGAAATCTGGCATTTAACTTATGATTTTATCAATAGGCACTAAAGGCCACAGACGAAAGGCTATGATGAATAAGCTCTCAAATCTGTTGTGTTGTCTTGGGTTGCTACATGCTCATCACAATAATGTTGTCTAGATTCAAAAGAAAGCAGAGAAGGCCATTTCTGAAGAAGTACCCACACATCCACAGGGGAATCCTATGAAAGAGCTGTGACCTTAAGATTACCCACTTACTTACAGTTGCTGCAGGGCTGTCCCAGTCACAGGGACCTTTTAGTTCCTTATTACTTTCTCCTTTCATTGAGCATTTTTTGTGTATCTTTCTTGGCAATCCAATGTGCCACCCCCAAGAGAAGGCAGAGGAAAAGATTATATCTGTCTGAGAATAGTAAGACTCACTTAAATGATTTAACACTTAGATACAATGCAATGAACTACCAAAGACTGGAACCATATAAGGAGATGGGCAGAATTACTAATGTCATGGGCAAGGATCTGACTTCCCTTTTGTCTTTCTCCCTTATAGATTGCATTGTATTTAATATCATAAAACCCAACAACAAGGATTTTCAGGCATATAATTTGAGAAGAGTCCTAAGCAACCAGAGAAGAATGAGGAAGTGAGGCAGGGAAGAGAGGTGTGAAGTTAAACACTGATGTTTTAATGAGCAGCTTGCTGCCATGGTGACATGGTCTCAGTCCCACAGGATGTACTGGGAAGCAGCCCCAGAGCATCTTCCAACTGCTTGGCATTTTAAAGCATCAAGTTTTCTCTAACATTACATGGCAGATATAACGAGCTGCATCAATTCCTAGGTGTACTCAAACTATCAATGAACATAAACCAAGCACCCTTGCATGGCCACAGCACAGACCCAGACAGGAGGCTACAAACACATCTGAGACTGAAGAGTGCGAAGGGACTACTTGTGGGCTTCAGCTATGCTCCTCCATTTCTGCTGTGTCTAGAGTGTATATATTCCAATACATACTAATACTTAGTACCATTGTAAGAAATGTTGTAAGTTCCTTCCTATCTTACAATAACTGAATGGACTATATCTTTTTCTTTAATCTATACTTCTGTTTATATTTTATTTGTTATTATAAAAATAAAATATTATAACAGTTTCCTAATGGTTTCCCTGCCTCCAGTCCACTAACACTCTGATCCATCAATCCTATTGGTATGAGATTAACATCTTCTGTCTTCTTTACTAAATACTGCCAGAATTTTCTTCATGTGTGAGAAATTCTGAGTTTGCCAATGTCCAAATACACTGCAGTCTACAGTGTATGCCTACTTATACTGAGTTATTATTCACAACTGTCTTGTGGATATAAGAATTATTTTCATTTTAGGGGAAAAATCAAATTTTTGTAATTTTCTTCATTGAATTTATTTGAAAACTTTATATGTTACTTTAAGTTCAATGGGCTTTGAGACTAAATGTGAAAGCTCCCATTGTAACTCACGTGCCCACGTGATCCCAACCTCCAGTCCTCCAAGTGAAGCAGAAGGAGCAGATCAGAGATAATGTTGTAATCAAAGAAGCACTTCAGCGTCAGTCATCTCAGTGGAGTGTGATCTGACATTTAGTGTATAGAAAATCTTAAGACAAATAAAGTAACACTTTTTTATGTGAAACACCCACGTCCCACGGAAATATACAAAGGGGACCGACTCACTTTCTCAGAACCTGTTGCTTCTCAGTGTCAACTTAGCCTCCTTGCCTCAGTGGGAAGTAAAACGCCATTAATTTGCTAATAAGAAGAAATGAACTTTTTTATCTTTTTTTAATAGTAATAATAGCTATTTTTTTTTTATAGTGCAGTAGTTGCCTCCCTCCCGGTCCCCCCTCCCACAGTTCCTCCTCCTCCCTGTTTCCAAGAGAATGTCTCCACTCTTCCCCAACCAAGCCAGGTCTCTGCACTCCCTGGGGCCTCAAATCTCTCAAGGGTTAGGTGCATCTTCTCCCACTGAGGCCAGACCAGGCAGTCCTCTGCTGTATATGTGTCGGGGCCTTGTCCCAGCTCATGTATGCTGCGTGGTTAGTGACTGAGTGTCTGGGAGATCTCACTGGTCCAGGTTTGTTGAGACTGTTGGTCTTCCACCCTCCTCTTCAGCTTCTTCCAGCTTTTCCCTAATTCAACCACAGGGTCCCCGACTTCAGTCCATTGGTTGGATGTAAGTACCTGCATCTGTCTCAGTCAGCCACTTGTTGGGCCTCTCAGAGGACAGCCATGCTAGGCTCCTGTGTGTATGCACACTATAGCATCAGTAATCAGTAATATTTTATCTTACCACCTTCAGCACCACATACAGGTTTAGGGACAGGGAAAAGAATAACTTGGAAATTAAAGAATATTTGAAGGGGAAAATGATACAGCTGTTTATCTCAACAGTAGGGAGGTAAGACAGAAGGGCCTGACTTTGAAGCCAGCTTAAGGGTGCTTAATGGTATTTCCTCAAAACTAAACCAAACTCTATTTTTGTGATAAGCATAATCATATGAATTCTACAGCCCTCCCTTAAAATTGGTGAAAGCTTCCAAGACATAATGAAGCACACTCAATTGTATGCCCAGTGCTCTACTGACACAGGAGACCAGGGTCAGACCTACAAGTGAGAATTTTAAAGGGCAAAAAACTTAATTTAAAAATACCTGCACCCCCATTGCTGTGGAGCAAAGAGCCAGAGCTGCATGGTACATGTTAGGGACACATTGGTTTAAAACCCATAAATGCATTTGAGGAGCCATCAATAGACTCTTGTGCATAATAAAACTTGCATTAAAAATCCTAAAAGTGTCTTATCCTTGCAAGTGAAAAATAGAAAACCTGTGAGGTGGATTTTTTTCACTCATTTACAATCCTCTTGTCACTTACATAGAAAAGTAAAACAAGGTACATCCAAGTACACCTTTTTCCTGAAATAACTGAAGAATGAGAAAATCCTCATGCCATAGACAATAAAATCCATGTGCAGAATTGTAATTTGCAAAGGGATGGGATGAGGCTCAGATGTTTAGGAAATCGTTTGTGTTGTGAAAGCAGACTCTAGGTCATCTGGACAGTAGTCTTTCCATCACCTGAGAGCAGAATGAGGAGACAGTTTGAAAGGCAGAAGCAGGTTCCACTAGAAGCTGACCTGTCATCACGCTCATCCTGGATGTCAACTCTCCATAGCTCTCAGAAAGAAAATCCTGTTCTGTTTCATAAGCCCTGAAGAATCTGTAACTTTGTTGTAGAAAGGTAAGTTAAATGGCATTAATGGAAGTCTTTATGTAAGGTGAGTATACACATTACTTTAACATTAATATATAGATTGAGGTATATGTGAATATTGAGATCATTTTTTACTTTTTATTTTTTGAAATTACATTTTTGAAATATAATTTTTTAAGTATAATTACCTATTTTTTCTCCCCCATCCTCCTTGGAAACCCTTTCATATGCCCCTCCTTTCTTCCTCTCTTATATTTAAATTCATGGTTTCCTTTTTTCTTTTCATTAATTGTTCTTAAATATATGTGTGTGCATATACACACACAAACAAGAACATATAATTTTTATGTATATATTCATATTCAGGCCTGGCTATTTGGTATTGAATAACCAATTGCTATGCTCTTCCTTGGAGAACACTATTTCTCTCACAACTGGCCTTCCTAAGTTTCCTGTACCTCTTGAGTAAGGTTGAAGTCTTGTGGTCATGCTTGTTCCTGCCATCCACTTTAACATGTCTACTCTTGTCCTTGTTCAGTTCATGTTTAGACAATTATGTTGGTGAGACTTTGTGGGTTTCGCATTTGACATTTTTAGAAGACACAGTCTCACAGTAATCTTCTGACTCTTACAATTTTTCAGGTCCCTCTTCACATTGTACCCTGAACCTTGAGTGTTTTATAGATATGTCTATTGAAACTAGGCTCAACAATGGGCTATGTCTGTTGCAAAGAGTGATTACCTTGATGAGGGATAAGGACCATACTTTTCTCTGTGTAAAAGGACCACTGTTTAGAATATAGTTAGGCATTATGTTGTTTTAGTAAAGTAGTACTTATAGACACTTCGTCAGGATCCATAATTTCACAAGCCTTAGGGAGTTGGTGATATTTCCAGTATCAAGAATGATTTTATTTGTTGAGAGTGGAATGTTTAAATTTGAGTTCAGAATATTAGAATAAGCTTCCTCATAATTATTTGGTGTTTGAGGAAAAAATCATAGCATATGTAAAACATAAATCAGACATTTAAGCTAAAGTAGTGCTGAAAACATTTGATACTACATGTCATAACTTTCAGAATCAAAACAAAAATAAAAAAGAATTAGTGGATAGTTGGATAGATGATTGGATGGATAGATGGATAGTTGGACAGATGAAGACAGGAGAGAAACTAGAGGACATATCTGCATGCTGAAATATTGTTACTCACCAGCTATATAGCCAGAAGATTATCTAAGACTGCTTAAAGGAATTTAAAACAAAATAAGAAATAAAAATAGAATAATTACTGAGATTAAGATTAAAAGAACAGAAAACATTTTTAAAGTTTATTTTTTAACTATTTAGACAAGTTTTTAGTATGATATTTATAATCATTTTAATATATTTTCTTTTTATATTATAGAAGGCATCCAAATACATTTGCTTTCTGATCACATCAAAACCCATTCTTATCATCAGAGAGTTCATAGTAAAAGCCCATTTTCATTCTCCTGACTCAGGATCATGTCTATGGATCACATTTCGTTGATTTTTTTTTTCCTTCAGTCTCAAAAATTTGCTGACTCTAAGTTCATCAGTGCTGGCTATTTTAATGCCTGTCTCTTTGGGGTGTGCACACTGTAGATATTCCTCTCAAGCATTCTTCAGGAATTCTCCTATAAGGAAGCAATGTTACACTGGAGAGCTGTCAGAGCCTGTATTATGAAATGCAACAAAGCCTACTCAAGACACAGTAAGAACAGATGAGAGATGACAATTCTTATGAAGGTAGTTTATGTTTTTCACTAGCAGGATATCTGTCACAGGATTTGTGATCTGTTGTGAAACAGCATATTAAAAAAAACATAATGTGTAGAAAAAGTAAGCGATATGGTGACCTTTTCTTGGTCTTTGATCAAAAGCAGAATGTGAAGGGCTAGCTGCCTACTTGCTTTCTAAGGAAACCTTGAACATAAAAAATAAGCTGTATTCTCCACAGACACTGTTCTACTAAGGGCCACAAGAAATAAAAGGAACAGATATTTCCAAGAGTTTTGTTTTTTAATTGGGAGGTAAGTATAAATAGGAAGTAAATACTTAGTTATGAAGAACTGGAGAATATTTTGGAGATAATTTCTTAGTTGGTGCTGAGTGAAACCAAGAACCATATTATACACAACTCTTTGAGAAGTCCTGTTGGAGAGAAAGAGTGTGCTTATGATCCTTGAACTGCCTCACAAAGCTGCCGTGAAAAGACACAAAAAAAGTGCATTTCTACCTCAGAAAGGAGCATGTGCTTTTGACAGATGAAGTACCTGCTATGTTTTTCTTCTTAGGAAGTAACATGTATCCCCAAGTAAATGACTGAGTCAGTGGTTGGGTGGCGCTTTGAATGTGTTGCTATAATGAGTAACAGAGAAGCTACAAAAAGTTACTATGGGTGCAACCAGAAGTTGCAGAAACATAAAGACAGGCACCATGGTAAACAGTTGGTAATTTAAGCACCAACACAATAACTTTCAAGAGAACAGAAAATATTCAACTTTTTAAATGTAAACTTCTTAGTTGGTATTAAACATAATTTTTAACATGGTTCTAGGTATGGTTTAATTTATTTAATTATTAAGATTGTTAATCATGTGAGTAAAACCTTGTAAACAGAAGCAATGCACGTGTAGACAAAACATAGTAAGCATTAGAGAAAGAGGAACAGGTCAGATATAGGTGGGAGTTGGGCCAGTCAATCTTGTAAGGTCAGAGGCAGGCTCCATTGATTCTAACAGGACAGTCACCAAGTGCTTTGAGCTGATTAATGATATGATTAGTTGAAAAAGCACTAGTGCAGGCTGCAGTAATTGTAACTGATAATAATTAAAAGCAGAAAACATGAAGGAGAGTTCATTAGATGAAGAAAGAGATTGGTATTGATCTTTTGAGTAGAGCACAAATATTATTGCTGTCACTACAAAATTAAATTTCATAAGCAAATGTTGTATGAGGCTCTGTGATTCTGAATGTCTACTTATGATGGTGGTATACATTTTGAACATCATAAATCAGCATGTTGTATGATTTACTCAATAGTAAGATCCAGGTGTTGAATATGACACTATTTAGAATTAATTAAGACTTGGTGCATCCAAATGAGTCTTAAAAAGATACAAACTAAGAGATTTGAAAAGGAATCAGTGTGATTCTGAATTATAAGCTCTGCATTGGTGACACAGAGACAAAGACATGAGTGAAAAGTATACAACACATAAGGATCTTCATGTGATTCTAGAAATGATGATGGAGAATATTTAAAAGAATGACTCAAAAATAAAAGAATTTGGCAATTACTTTATATAACACTAAAAAATTTAGATTTGACATGCATGACCATTTTTATAAGACATAGGAGGTGAGCGTGTTAATACCTAGAGTGGAAAACAGAAAAGAAACATGAGGTTGAGTATTTCAGAAGTCTGAGGGGTAAAGAAAAGTCATGTATCATGTTATCATGGACACTGAAACAGACAAGGATTTAGGATGGGAATTATATGAGATTTACCATGAATAGCTTTGGGCATCTGAAGATTGAGCAAGGCTTGCAGAAGTAGGGAGAGTAAAACACTAAATGCCAATTAAGTATAGTAATTAAAAGATGTTTTGTGGGGAAATTAGAAGTTTATTATTAGGAAGTGTCAAAGAATCTCACTCTCTTTCAGAAGAAAGTATCAACTGTGGTTTTTCAATAGATCTTTGTTTTCTTTCTAGTACCAAAAAAGTGTGCATGAGTTCACAGCTCTATAAGACAAAAAGCCAGCTACCCAAATAATCTGCATCACTTTATATTGAGAAGTAACCTTCAACTACTGAAGATGTACTGGAAAGTATAAAAATTACAAAAAGCATCCCATTCTCGTATATTGAACTTAGATTACAGAAGCAGAGTCTGTGAGCTAACTTAGTCACAATAACAGATCAGCCACAGAAGTAGTGGGCTAGCTTATTAGAGGTATTTAAATGAACCTCTTTGTAGTGAGTAAATTTATGTTTCTGCATAATTCTAGGCAAATAAATGCATATTTTGAAGGTTGCATATTAAGTAAACTCTGTTTTGCTCTATTATATATAAATATCAGATAATATTTCTTTTTAATTTACTTGTACATTTATATTTAAACATTTTTCTAGGAAGTGGATAGTTGGTTTTCTGCTTCATATGCAACCTGGTAATACTGAATTTTAATTGGGATCTTCTGAAGCTTTATATCCAACCAGATGATTTGAACTTGGCTAGATTTAATCTACTATGCAATAGCATAACCTACTATTATTTAATTGGTTTTTCTATTCGCCTTCACTCTACAAGTAGCCACTTCTGGCTATAGAGAATTCCTCTCTACCTTAATGTCACAGTACCTTTGCTTAATGTCACAGTATCTTCTTGCTTTTGGTGTTTACAATCATTTCTCTGCCTTGGAGATCTATGCATTATAACCTTATATGTGTTTTAAAACAACATTTTCCATTATTCCCCAGGGATTCCCTTTGCTCTGTTTTCCTCATACTTGAAGAAGTATTGTTTAATTTTCTGATCATGAAGTCTGTCTTTTGGTGATTGGTCATTGGTGCTTTGACAGTGTTGTTAACACCTTTATTTCTTTATTTTGTTGTGTGACATACTTCCTTCACCTTAAAATACTAGGTTGCATTTTTCTCCTGAAACATTAAAGACTCCATTGCCCTGTTCTTCCTTTACTTGCTTCTGTTGATGTGTGGGCTAAAATCTTGACCCTGATGTTTCCTTTGTCTATAACAGATCTATCTGCTGTGAGTCTGCTTGAGATTTTTCCTTAATCTCCAGTTTTTAGAAATCTGATATATCTCAATAAGTTTTATTTCTTTCTGTGTACACTTGAAATTGTCTATGTGCATAAGTTTATAATGTTCCTCAAAGTTAAAAACAAATGTTTTACATCAAATTAATTTTATTCTTTATTTTGTGTTGACTTTTATAAAGTTACTATTACATGCTTTTTTTCTTCACTCTGAAATATACTTTTGATCTTATTCATATTCTTAGTTCATACATCAAATGTTTATCCCAATACTGCTCAAGATCTGATTGCCCTCAGATGAGTGAATTATCATGAACATCAGTCTTTGCTGTATAAATCTTGCTGCCCAATTTAAAGACAATTGGTTAATAAAAGACTAGACACTGTGAGTAGTCAGTAGAGAGAGAAAGGCAAGACTGAGGATGGAGTGAAAATGGAGAGAAGGACTATGGAAGAGAGAAGAGGAGGCTACCATGAGAGGAGATAGACCTTGAGCACATGGCCAGGAGTATTGGACCCTGAGGACAAACTGAAGAAGCAGAAATAACATAAGTGATACTTAAACAACAAGTAACAAGGGACAGATGTCTGGGCTATTCCTTAGAATAGCATGCAACCTGTCCAATCTAGGCTTTTGTTTCTATTGCTGTTGTTAAATGCTCAGTTGTGTTGACACCTTAGAGACAATGATCTGTTTTGATAGACTCTACATATACCTGTGGTTTGGTTTTCACCCTTGGAATTCTCAGATTCTTGTTCTTCTTTTTCTTCCTTAAATGTGGTATTTACATAGTGTTGGTTTTCCTTGTGTAGATCCTCTCCACTGTCTTTTTAATTTTAGCATTCAGAGTTTTCTTTGGCCATGTTCTCATACTATTCATAAGGCAACCAACACTCTCCATGAACACATACATGCATGCACACATGGATGCATACACACGCATTCTCTGTCTCTGTCTCTGCTTCTGTCTCTCTTTCTCTGTCTCTCTCTCCCTCACACACACACACACACACACACACACACACACACACAAATACATACATATAAACACACACATATATTGTTTTTAACCACATATTCTTCCTTGAACTTGTTAGACAAGGATCCTCCTGGAGAACAATGTTGATAGCCCACCCAGTAGCCTTAGTAATGATAATACTCAGTCTCTAGTTATCTTGAGCCTCATCCTATCCAACACCCCATAGTCAACTTATCCTTGTCAATTACTTTGATTCCTGAAGCAAGTGAAGAATCTTTAGATGCCTTTGTGTCACTGTAAACATTGGTTACCTCTTTATTCTTGTGATGAAACACTATGAGCAAATACAACTTCAAAAGGACAGGATTTATTTTCCCTTGTAGTTTCTATGAGCTAGCTAGAGTCCATAATGACTAAGAAGCTATTGTGCTTGCAGGACAGGTATCTGGCTGATCAAATCTTTGTCGACATATAGGAAGAAAAGTGGAAGCAAGATGAGGGTACAAACCACAAAAGTCAGTCCCAGAGATGTCTTTCATCTAGCAGGCTGTACACTCATAAAGGTGTAATAGCCTCCACAGATAGCAACACTACTAGAGATTAAGTATTCAAAATCATTATCCTATGAGAGGATATTATTTTATTCAAATACTCACAAAATATACTAGGTATGTTAGCACATACTTAAATGTGCTAGTATTTAAGACTATTAAATATTAAGGATCAAACACAGAGTAAGTTCTCATCAGCGGTTAACTAGTGGAAATGGATAGTATCTCCAGAAGAATTTGAATTATTTGATTCTCTACAGAGAGCATAGAGTGCTACAAGAGGTGCTGTGAATCCTACAAGGAGAGAATCTACAAGATGTCTTTGGTTTACCTAGGTATACTGTCAAAGATTGTTTCTCTTGAAACACTTGAAGATTTGATAAGAGTGAACCTGGCTCCTCCTAGTTCTCTCTGTTTCAAGCCTCTCTATGTGGTACTAACAGCTCTGGCATGAATTCTATATACTACTGTCTATCATGAGGTGACTCAGCCAAGGAACGGCTGTTGGCACAGAGCCAGTGACATAACAATCTGAATTTGAACTAAGCTAACGTCTTTAAAAAATAAGCAATCTCTGTCAGGTGTTCCATCTAATCTCTAGAACTCTGTATTATAGCTATTACAAATGCTATCCTCTTGCTTTTGCTGATGCCTGGTTAATACCATAGCCTGATACATACTATCATCTCCTTTGTATGATCAGCTGCAGTATAACTTTTTAAGTCTACATTTTCTGGTTGCCATTTACCTCACTGTTATCTACATAGCAGAAGGAATAGTGTTTTTAAAATGTGAATTTGTGGAGTGTTTTTGAAAACTCATCAACTCCACCCATGGGAATATTAGGAATCTACCAGGAACCAGAGTCTCAAAGGACAATCATTCTCCCTCTCCCATCAGCTATCAACAATCAATAGTAAATCAGCAAAGGATGGCAGAGAGACATTCCCCTCTTTCTCTAGAAAGTGAATTGGCTCCATCTTGTACAAATATTCTGTGGGTAACCACAGGTTTTGTACATTTCTGAGAGCAACAGCCATGCCA
>JADRCC010576611.1:4498-14988 GCA_019843855.1 Hylomyscus alleni
GTGTACTCTATATCTCTGTTGTCTGTATATTTCAGACTGTGTCTGCATGTTTAGTTGTGTATCTGAGAGTCTTTTGATACAGAAGAATGTGTGTGTGTGTGTGTGTGTGTGTGTGTGTGTGTGTATGTGTGTGTGTGCATGCGCACTCGTGCATGTATATAACTGACAGGGATCTATCAGGTCTCTATCTCAGAGTGAATTACACCCTCCATTCTCCCCAACTCTTTCAGTCTAGCCCTGTCTTGGTGTTGGCATCATATAGTTATTAGCTGATCAGACATTTTATCTCCTCAAAATATCCTATTGCTCATATCAAGCTCAGTACTCATAGAAATGGGCCTCAGAAATGTCATTTTATACTGCAGCCTCCACAGACTGGGAGAACTCAAGTCCCTGTTACCTATTTGTCACTGAAAATAAAGAATCAAACAAAATAGCTGCTGTCTGAGCTGAGGTTAAGTATTTCTGGACCAGTTAGAGATTCTCTTTTTTTGGAGCTATAAATATCACACAGGTCATGGGTGGAACACAAGGAACTCAGAGCTTTCAAACACCTGGACATATCTGCTTCCAACTACTATAAAATACAATTGTCTCACCCATCTGATGGTGCATTTGCTGAGGTAAGATTGAGGGAACAGAATATCACTAAATTCAACAGTCCTACACAGTGTCCTTAGTCTTCCCAGTCCTACCTACTTGGTTCCTGAGGCTCTTCATAGCTGCAATCGATCATTATGATTACAACATATCCCCATGTCTCCAAGTCTATAATAAAAGGAAAAGAAAATGTTTCTGACCTAAACAAATCAGTATATTACAGGCAACTTAAATGATAGCTTTCAGAAATTATCCTTCTAGAGTATCTGTACTTCCTAATCCAATAAGATGGAGATAGCCATTGAGAACTTGAGTTGATAAAATGGACCTAGGTGAGGTAGATGCTGTTGACCCAGGGAACACACTTGAAATCTACTGCTGTGCAGAAAATGTACCAATCAAAGGTGTAGAAAATGGGCATGCAAAAGGATAAGGTCACTTCCTTACATCAAAGGGAGCAATAAAACAGTAGTACCTTTTACTATGCACCAGACAGTGTGGGCTCCAGTTATCATTATCTTCTTGCAGAAAAGAAAATCCAGGCTACAGATTAGTTGAGTGTTTTGTCTTAAACTCCCACTTATCTAATAACCCAGCTTGTAATCTAATCCACCTGATACCTGTGTCATCATGTCCCATGACCAAGGCCTTGAAATTTCTTCCGATTCTAAGATATTATCTAGTTTTGACGACTATGGGTACTGGTGTTTCTAGCCTTGAACTACCACTTTGTGGGAACAGGAAGCAATATCCTATCCTGTCATTGGCTCATAATCAACCAGATGGTAAAGTTTTTCTTATGAATTAGGCTGAAGGAAACTCTACTTTGTTCCTTGGCATAGTGTGACCGTCCTGCCTAAGGGCCGTCTCTTCAGATCCTGCCTGCCAAGGATCACCCCTCCTCTCTGCCCACCCTCTGCTAATTGCCACACTTCTCTCCTACTTCGTTTTACGCTGGAAGTCCCGCCTCCAGAGACTCTAGAGAAGCTGCTGATTGGGCCTGGTTGCTGATGAACTTGTGGGAGTGGTTTTACCTTACCTGTTACCTGGTTTCAGTTTGTAACAAAGGATTATTATTATTAAATGGAACATGGCTGGGTAAAGGAGAACATCTCTTGGCCCATTTTTATAACCTGTCCATTTGGATAGGTATTGATAAGGTAATATATTAAGGTATTATAGATATTATTGTGGCGCTCCAGGTCCCTGACTCCTATTTCCAGAGGACCCACTTATATTGTGGCTGCGGGAAGCTACAGCATAGTAGGTCAGAAAATTGGCAGGGCAAGGGACACCTGACTGTGACTCATGGGATAACCCTTAATACTATACCTCTTTACCTGACAGACTTCTTCTGTTAGTTATTGCCAGCATGCAGTTCCTCCACCTCTATCTCTGCCTCTCTCTCTGTCTATCTGTCATCTGTCTGTCTGTCTCTCTCTAACACACAAACACAGACATACACAGACATAGACATACACAATACACACACACATAACACACACACATGCAACACACACATTTTCCATTCCTTTAATATACCAATAGTACCATGTATACCAATTTTGCATATTTACTTCTAGCTTCTTTAATATACAAGGCAGGAACAATTCCAATATAAGCTCAGCATGAAAGAACTTTGTATCTTCCCAAGACATCTTTTCCTTTTCATCATAAAGAAAAGTATTTGGGGAGTACAGGCACCTTTCTATTACCTTACTTCTTGACATTCATCTCCTAAGACCCAAGAGCAGCAAGAGCCAGATTTTAAAATTGATCAATACTATGGTCAGTCCAAGGTTTCTTATCTACTGGCCACAAAGCATAGGCTTTCTTGTAAAATACTTGTAAGAACATTATTGATCATCATATATACTAAATGGATTTCAAAAAGATACAAATAATTCACAAATGTTTCCCCCAAAAAATATTTTTCTTTTATTGTTTTTGGTTGGTTGGTTAGTTGGTTGTTTGGTTGGTTGGTTAGTTAATTTACTTTTGGTCATGGAAAATCCAAAGTTCTCTTTGAAAAGCTTCATAAAGCTTCAAAAGGAAAAGTATAATCTAATTCTATAGGAATTACCAAACTCTAAGCTAGAAATTCTGCTCTCAGCATCTGCCTGGTCTTCTGTAAGGTCCTATGTGGCAGAAATTATTATCATCTCTATTTTGTAAAACCAAGACTCTGAGAGGCCGAGTCACTTTGCTTCAAGGTTACATGGCAAACAAATGGCAGAGCTGGGATACTATCTAGAATTCTTACAGCTCCAAAGTTCACACAAACCCACAGTGCTGTGCTATTTCCTATATGTTT
Source organism: Hylomyscus alleni (assembly GCA_019843855.1). Classification (NCBI taxonomy): domain Eukaryota; kingdom Metazoa; phylum Chordata; class Mammalia; order Rodentia; family Muridae; genus Hylomyscus; species Hylomyscus alleni. Next base: position 7,413 of record JADRCC010576611.1, read on the forward strand.
GTCACAGAGGGCTCTGCTCTTACCTGGAGTCTAGCACTATAATCAGTTCTTTAAGACCAAGAGAACATTTGGACCTTCTATATCGCCATCTTCACTACAGTGACTATTCCAGGGTGTACTTTTTCAACCAGAGTATGGATTATAATTCAAATACCTAAACACTTATTATTGGCACAGGACAAGTACAGAGGTGGAGATATTATTCATAAATATGAATCAAATATGGCTTTAGTTGTGAAAATAAACCAAACCATAAGAGATACAATGCTGAGAAGGAGGCCTATAGTCTATGAGGGTTCCAGGTGCTCCACTTCTTGACAACATTTCATACTATCTGCCTTCTTTTTAGCCTTTTTGATGGATATGATTTGATATTTACTTACAGTTTTACCTGTACTTACCTGGTGGCTGACAACGTTGAGATGGGTGGCCATTGTGATATTTGCATTTTAAGTATTTTGTAATTAAATTATCTTCTTATTGAGAGCTTATTTTGTGCTTCAAAGTATTTTGTGCTTCTTCCTTTTCCCTGAGTGGCAATTATATCATCTTACCGAACTAAATGCTGAAATGGTTGAGGGGAATACTTCCTGAATGGACAGACTTTTAGATCTATTTTTAAAAATTGAGAAAATGAAGGTAGAAAACATGAATTATAGTATTAACCTAATATTAATTATTCATTTCCTACAAAAATAAATAAATATGTTCTTTATATTAATATTTAAGATAAATGTTGATAGATATAAATAGGTAATAGATACATGATAGATATACAAACAAAGATGATAGCTGATTCATAATAACAGATCAATAGATTATATATGATATAGAGAACAGATAGAGATTATAGATAGAAAAATAGACAGACAGACATATATGATAGATAATTAGAAGATTACTTTGTTGGATTTTTTGTGCTCCAATATAGACTGGCTTACAAATCCCAAAGCTTTCCTGTAATTTCCTGATGCTTGGAAATGATTTAAGCTCAAAATAGAATTCCAATGAGGCTGAAAAGTAGCTACAAGTAACTTCATAGAAAAGAGTTTGAAGAAAAGAAAGAACAAGAGAATGAATGGGAACATGAAGTATCCTTAGGATGTAAATGACTGTTGTCATTTTCTATTGCAGTTGCAACAAGTTACCACAAAGACAGAGGCTAAATGCAACACAAAATCAAAGCCTTATTTCTCAAGATAATAAGTAAAACTTGGTTCTCTCTAGTTTAAACACAAACTATCAGAAATTGTCTGTTCCTTTCTGAAATCTCTGGCCTTACATATTTCTTCACTTGGGGTCTGGAGAGATGCTCCATATTTAAGACTGTGTACTGCTCTTGCAGAGCATCTGAATTTTGTTTCCCAGAACCTATGTTGGACTGCTCACAACAGCTTGTAACTCCAGCTGGCCTCTTCAGACACCTGCACAAAACCACACACACACACACACACACACACACACACACACACACACATACACATACACACACACACACACACACACATACACATAATTAAAAATAAAATAAACCTTATAATTTTTCTCTATTTTTGTAGGCTTGTGTGATAAAGTGGAATACACAAAGATTGTTCAGATAATTTCCATAATTTAATCATGTATAAAAAATTACTGATGGGTTTCTAGGGTTAGGATACACACTAAAGGATGATTCTTCTGCCTAGCACAAGTGAAAACCTTAGTTACCAGCCCAATAAATAGTTGTTGGATTAAATTAACCTTCATTTTCCAAATCCTATTGACATCCAAATCAAAATGGAAGGACCAGAGGTCTTATTAAGAAGAGAGGCAGTAAGAATTAAAGACCAGAACCTCAGGACCCATTTATCATGATGCAATCTCTAGCTGAGAGACTGTAGAAGAAGGAGCCTCTTGACCTATAGGAATGGAAATCACTACATGTTTGCATTAAGAATTCTGGAATGTATATAATAAAAGCATATCAGGCAACTCAGTGAAACCAAAGGGGGCATTTGCAGGAACCCTGAGCACACCGACTAAGTGCTCCATGTAAAATGTTTATGTGACATACCAGTGCTTGCTAAATAAAGCACTCAGCATCCATATAGCCTAGACCAGCTGATCTCTAATGATGCTTCCAACTCTAACATCTGCTAGTCTTTTTAGAACTTCATCTTAAATGCACGGGTGTTTGTATTTTCTCACCTCCAGCTCCAGAAGATGATATATGAAGCCAAATTGAAGTGCTTATGTCACAAGATGGAGAACAGAAAAGAGTTGAAGGGATCAGAACCCTTCCCCTTCATCCACAGACTGCAAACACACTGCTCAGAAGAGACAGTGTCCCGGCTGTGCTGAGTTCAGCTTGGCAGAGGCTGGAAGGAGACCTGAAGCAGCCTAGGCCTCATTTCCAAAGGGTGTTATTTCACCCCTGCTTCCCAGATAATGTAACTGAGTCACTCAATTGAGCATAAAATAGAAATTTGGCTTCTTATCTGCCTCAGACCTGACTTTACTATTTTCTTTCTGCAAAATACATTTTTCACTATCTTATCTTCTAATAAACAATCCTGGCTCTGCAGCCTTGTGGCAATGGCGCTGAATGCATTTAGGAGACATATTTTTCCTCTCTCACTCCCAGCTTAAAATATTCTGTTTAAAAGCCTGCACCCCCACACATACACTTTTAGAAAAAAATATACATCCCATTTGTATGCTGTCTCCCTTTTAAAGAACGTACGCATTTTTTCTTGAGCTGTCCTGATGGATCCTTCCCTATCTTCTCTTCTGCTCACATGATTGGAATTAAAAGGAAGACTTACTTCTGCAGCAGTGGAGTGTGAATTGCACTGGTGTAGGGACCAGGTCAGGGCCTCTCAAGGAACTTCCTTTATAAGAAGGTCAATTTCTGGAGTGGTCAGACCTCACTGGGTTTTCAAAGATTGTACACACATCAGAACATATTGATGAGAAAACAGCTCTGGAAGTATAATGCTGTCTCAAATACAATCATATGTGCCACCAGACAGTGACTTTAAAGCCTCAGCAAGAGGAGCAAAGGGAAACAGTATTTTCTGGAATTTTTCTCACAAAATGAGAAAAAGAGCAAAAGCAAGAAGCTCCCTCCATTACAGAGGGGAAACTAGAGTTCACAGTGCTAACATATGTCTTAAGAGTGGGATTTCAAAGCTACTCTCTTGCCTTCAAACTACCACCTTGAGAAAAGGAACTATATAGGCACAGATACTCATATTGTGGCACAGTGTTTATAGTTTATAGGAAACTGGTTTATTCTGACTGCAGTCCTGAAAACAATAGCAGTGACTCTTTTGCCTCTGCTGGCACTCATCTCTGGACTCCTAACTCCTCCTATTTTGTTCTAGGAAACATAGTAAGTTGTATGCTCATAGATTTCTCAGTTTGCAAAAGTGTGCAACTCCAATACCTTTGCATTCTCTTCTCAAAATTACACCTGGCCCCTGGCCCCGGCCCATGTGGTCTTGCTAGCCTGCTCACTTTAAGGACATCCTCTCTTTAATCATGTTATACACATTTTCCCCCATAGATCTCCATGTTTGTTGCTACCTTTCCCTAAAACAAAAACTGTACACTTCCTCATGCTGCATGTGTAACCTTACAGGGTACCTTCCCATGGTTTTCTCTAACTGTGCTACCTACAGAAGATTATCTATTTAGTGTCTCCATACACAATACAGTCAGCCACTTTCCTTCTCAAAATTCTATTCATTTATGCTTGTGTGCCTATGCTTGTATGCATTCCATATCTGTCTTTCCATCCAGCATTTGAGCTTCTGGGAAGAACGGCTATGTCACCATTTTAAATACAGTACCCTGTTTGTAGAACCTGAACTGTACATAGTAGGTTTTCAGATTGTAAGTACTGGACAAGTGAATGAATTTGTTTCTCAAAATTCCATGCAACAGATTTTTTTTTTCTCATTTTCTGGTAGCAAAATTAATTGGAGTTAATACCGATTACCTGTGGAAATTGTCTGTACATAAGTAGTCTATATGAAGTGTATGCTGTTCTTATTATTTATAGTCGAGGAAACAGGAGCCCAGAGAACACAGGACAGGGACCAGAGCACAAGATTAGCTGGGAAGGTTTTGTCTGTCAAGTCTTATGACCTCACATCTAAGCCACCAATCTCGAGAAAGAAAGAACCAGGTAAACATTTTTGGAAAGTTGCCTAAGAAGAGTTCAAAGTCTTCTCCAACATTTGTCAATCTTAGGTCAAAGGTAAATGCCAAACAACAAAGAATGTTTCATAAGCTAAGGTCCCTAGGGACTATGTTGGCAAGAGGCCTTCAGGAACAAGGCCTTGCTTCTGCTTGTTTTCCATTGCCCAGGGGGCTCCTACCTTTAGCCTAGCTGCTCGATGCCCACACCCAGGCTTTTGCCAGGCCAAGAACTCCATTTCTCTCTTGCAAGCTGGAGAGGACAATAAGGTCAGTAGGGCCTTCAGTCCCTGCAGGAGTCCAGGGAAGATTAATTGGAAGAGAGAGAGATGATGCTGAGCAGTAGAGGAGATTTATGAGGGAGGAAAATCCAGGTCAAGGTCCCCAGGCTTTGTTTCTCTTTATCTCTATTTGACTACCACATTTCCAGAGTGCATCCTTTCCATCCCTACCTCTTAAACCCTTTGGATGAGAGCATAGCTAGCAAATGCTCAAGACATTGAGGCTCTCGACAGCTCTCTGAGCTCCAAGGAACAAGTGCTACTCAGAGCTTGTCTGAGAATCTCTGACTAATGTCACAGATCACAGTGATCCAGGTTCAGGCTATTTTATCTATATCCATTTAACTTCCTTCATGAACTCCAGTAAAAACTAGGTCCTAATGGTGAAACATATCTTCAATCCTAGCATTTAGAAGGCTTAGGCAGAGAACTGTATGTTCAAAGTATTCAAAAATAAATACTAAATAAACTTTACTGATGTCAAATTGATATTTCTTCTCTGCCCCATTCCTTATGCTGTATGCATTGGAATGACTTCCCACCTACTTTTCCATAGCACATATTTTGTAAAAGGCATGGCAAAGATCTATCTCCTGGGAGCCTTATGATAGGAGTCTATGTTAATGAAGACTGTCTTGTTTTATTTTTGTTTTTCACTAAGTACTTTAAGTCTCATCATGACCATGGGTTTAAAACAATTGTGCATATTGATCTTTCTTTTGCCACCAATGCCTAAGACCCTACACCATAGCACATCCTCCCTCACCTGTACTTCCAGACACAAGCTACACTGCTTCACTTTTCTATACTGCTGCTCTATCTCCTATAGATAGACTTCCCCTTCTCATCAAGACAAATTTATCTATTGTGATGGATGATCTCAGCTGTCAATCTGACTAGATCTGGAATTGAGACAATGTCAAGCCTGTTAAGTTTACTTGAGAAGATCTTCCACACACCCAGCACGTAGACATGTAAGAAATGTGTTTCAGTAGCAGCACAGGCCAAAGAAGATATGAGGGAAAAACTTTTTGCTTGAGTGTCTTTGTACCTTGAGAGCAAGTAGCTATTCTTATGCTGCCACTTCCTCTACTGTCACCACTGCTGCAACCACCCTTTACTGAAATCAGAGCACAGTTTCATTAGCCTTCTTATATTTTCTGGAGAAGTCCCTTTGCAGGTATCCTCCAGGCCTTCAGTACTAGGATGGAGGGCTGAGGCTCTCAGTTCTTTATCTTCCTCTCTATTTGTAGCACTCAATTCAGCTCACAATTCAGGGTACAGCTAATCTTCACAGAGGCATTTCCCTTTCCAGAAAGAAACTGATTACAGGAAGAGTGAGAGAAAATCAATAGCTTGAACAAAATCTAATCTACATTTTTGTAGGAAAAAAAGACCCTTGAACTTTTTCTCTTTTGTTTTTATACACAAATTAGTAATAACTTTGTTACATCTATCAGTGTGGCCTAAGCTCTTTCATCAAAAGATACTCTACTCTTGCTTAGCAGCCCCTCTTTGTGACCCATGGAAAGGAGCCAGCCAGATATGTCTCCAGTTCCACTTGGCAAGAGCCCCCTGAGATCCTCTGAGATAACAGAGACAGCAGCAGGACTGATGGACCACCCCACTGAAGTGTCGATCTGTTTATCAACCAACATTTCCTGATGCTCATATAAACAGGATGCCCTAGACTTCATGGCTCCAGACTCTCTGGCATGGCTCCAGAACTGTAAAAGAAAAGCAACTTCCCACACCTGAGCATATTGACCACCTAAGGGCAGCTGCCAAGAGAAGAAACTGTAGACATGAACAATGCCCCCATGAACCTCACTACTGCACAGCATGTCTGATTATCATGAAGTTCTTGGTGTTGAACATGAAGACCCATTGGTGTCAGTGTTCATATAGCATCTAGTCCAGACAGAGAAGAGACATAGTCATGCAGGGTACAAGGGTAGAAACAAGAAGATTTCAATTGGTAAAGGGCACATCCTGAGAGCTCGGAAGGATGGATCTTCATCATGAAAGAAGTCATGCTCTGGACACTCACCTACCCACTTCCTGAGATCCTTTTATAAGCCTGACATGGAACAGAGCACTGGACACTTCCTGAGAAGTACAATTCTGGTTATTTGACTTCTCTTTTGTGGTTTCTTCCCATTAGCACTGTTCCCTTTTCTACTAGATGGATAAGGCTACTACAGCAAAGTTCCAGACACTGGGTGGCTTAAACAACAGACATCTATTTTCTCAGAGTTTAGAGACTAGCTTTCCAAGATCAAGGTGTGGTTATAGAATTACTTCTGAATGTGGTCTCAATTGAGTAATTGTCTTTATCAGGTTGGTCTGTGGATGTTTCTCTAAGAAATTGTCTTGATTGGTAATTGTTGTAGGACAGTGCAGCCCACTGTGGTTGATACCATTGTCTGAGCAGGTAGTTCTGCTTTTATAAAAAAAAAAATAAAAAACAGAGTATGAACTTGAGCTCCCCAGGGAGTGAACCCTCAAGTACTCTTCCTTTCATGGTTTCTGCATCAAGATTCTGCATTAAGCCCCTGTCCTGACTTCCTGCAATAATGAATCCTGCCATGGAATTATAAACCAAATAAATCCTGTTCTCTCTCTAGTTGCTTTTGGTCAGAGTACTTTTGTTCAGGGCCACATAAAGAAAACTAGCACATATGGAGGATTTTGACTTCTTCCTATGAACTTGAAAGGCATGACACTCATTCTGTAACATCTTTCAGGTATAAGGTACGTTGAGTTTTGAAGTTCACAAAACATTTTAACTACTTTCAAGAACATGGACATTGAGTATAGACAAACTTGTAGGTGACTCTTGGATTGACTGTTTTAAACAGGCTGCCTTTAGCCAGTTCCTTAGGGATCCCTGGTTTTACTCTGTATAATGAAATTATTTTATGTGCAGTCTAAGCATCTTGATAGGATTAGAGGTTGAGTTACAGAGGGCACTTAATGAGCATTACCAATGCTGCTAGTGGTATTTATTAATGGCAACAATAGTACTCTGAGATGAGATTAGTCTGGATTTGGACACAGATAATGACAGCCAACATTTCTGGAGCCACAAAGCAGTATTCTAAGTGGATTTG